>KB699960.1:0-25803 GCA_000349165.1 Anopheles christyi | reverse complement strand
TAACGCATTACTCTCTTTTGGCTTTTACCTGCCAAAAAACAACATAAAAATATCCTGTAATTGGATGTTGCAGTCATGCTAAGCAAGTAAAATCACCAAAAAAACCGCAACCATCGCTCTAATCATTCCTTTTCACAAAGTCCTAAAGCCAAAAAAAAAAAAAAAAAGAGGATAAAGTATAATTACATCCATCTGTGTCTGGATCCTTCTGTAGTCGGTCAGTTGGCCCGCTTTACCGTTCAGATGAATAGAATTCTGTTCTAGAAAGTGAACCCGGACCATCATTGCGCCGCCAACGCAGCACACAGCAGAATATCAATGGTTTGTGGGTTTACAATAAATGCGTCACGATCAAATGAAAAAAAAAATGTTTTAAAATACTTTCATAGTAATTACGAGCTGGTACACACTGTCACAATCACAGTTCGTTAGAGATCCACCGGCACAGCAGGGGGTGGAACTGTGGGTTATAATTCAATTTTCATCACACAAAATGAGAAAGTGTGAGAGAAAGAGAGAGCACCGACTGGTTGTTACTAGGATGAACGGTAAATTCATCATCATCATCGACGCGCATTTCTGCCCAAAATCAGTGGCCGTTCAAATGTGGTCGGTTGGGATGAATAAAATATTCCGTTTGCCGCTCTGTTGCCATGTGCCAGTGTGCGTTGTACCGGTACCGGTACAGTATCAGGTTGACAAAAGGGGTTTCAATGTAGCGTATAATTTTAGAGGTGAAAAGGGCCAGAGGTAGAAAAAAAAGCACAAGATAATGAGAGTAATGTGCTTCCGTTCGCACGGAATCACCGACCGTGGCCTTGGCAGCACGGGGTTTTGGGTCTGAAATTTTCAAGGTGTTTGGACGCCATGTTTTCTCGCTGAGCTTTTGATTGGTGCAAAAAAAGGATCTTTGTCCCCTCTTATGCTGGTTAAGTATGCTCATATGGTTGGATAACAAAAAACATGGGCGGAAGTTTAGCATGGATGTAGGGTAGATGTCCGTGTTTTTTATTATTAGACACGCATCCAGTAATGCCCATAAATAGACCATTCCAAAATGGTAATGTATAGTAATAACCCAGGTAGGCGCTTTGTTTAGACAAGGCGAACGGTCGAAAGCTGGATATAAATAAACCCAAATGCACGTTAAGCAGGTAGTTTTTTGAAAAAAACATTTTCCTTACCCTCTATCGGTTGCATTACAATGCTTTTCATACGCGGGATGTAATTATCAAGCACAGGACAATCGTAGGCAAGATTTGAGTTTACCGTGTCGACGCATTCTTATCACAAAAAGTAAGTAGAAGAAATCGGTTCCGTTTCCATCAGCGGGAAGTAATTTCCGAATCCCCATTAACGGGCGACAGAGGGTGGGAGACGTTCCCGGACACCTTCGCACACCACTCGATTGTGCTAATCGCGTGCAATTAAAGCTGTACGACCAACCTGCCACCACCCCCATCCCTTTTTCCCCGTCCGAAACGGTGGTTAAGTGGGCACCTTTTCCTCGGCACCAGGTGAAGGTGACCTCCGGGCACCGATAAGCAGGCCAGGATCGAGACTCATTTACTGCGCCGTTTGGGTTTTGAGTATTCGGCTAGTTTGACATGGAATTATGCTTACTCACGGACTAGCAGCAACGAAGCTACCCGAACCTGGGCTGTGTTGTGAGATTGAGAGGTGTTGTGAGAAACTCTGCCAGCGAACACCCGTAAGGTTTGGCGTTTCCCTGGAACAACCATCAGTTTGGGTGTTAAATAGCATCCTGCTGTTGTTTCTTTGGATGCCGCAAGCAAAAAGTAAGAAGGAACAAGCTTTTATTGATTTTGAGAATGTGGCTAACGAACGATAAGAAAGGGAAGTGATTATTTGTGAATGGATAAGGAAAAATTATGATGTTACAATTGTGTTGAACAATGTACGCTTCGTTTGTGTTCATGGCACAAGCAAGTATTCAATCGCTGTCAACAATTAAATGTAACGTTGTGTGAGGATTTATTCTACTAATTTTGAGGGCTAATAGTGACATTTTCTGTACAATAAGCAAAAGAAAAGCGGATTTTAGTTATATTTGCAGAATTTCCTTGTAAAACTTCACATAATATGAAAATGCATCATTTTCGTACTTATATTGCAAAGCCAGAAAGGCGTATACTTTTAGCTTATGTTCTTTCTCTTACCCAGAAACATAGGATTACAGGATTCCTGTAATTATTCTTGATCCTTTCACCAAGCAAAATTAACTACAATGGAAACAAAACACCGGGCAAAACGTTTCTTTCGTACTTCATTCTGCTCTTTTGCCATTTCTCCTCAACCAACATGCATAGATAAAGGATTATTTCGAGCAAAAATCAGTTGTTCATTTGTAGCCGGTTGTAAATCCGCTCAACGAGTCCGCCTTTTGTGCTTGCCGTCTCAAGGATATAGGCCGGCATTTGCTGAAACACATAAAAGTCCGTGCTAATGGTTGAATGATGATGGAGTGAACTTGAGATGTGCTCGGTCGGGTTTCCGTATTCCATTCTCTTGAGTGTGTCGATGTGAACTTGACGCTTAATGCTCGAGAAACCAATGCAGCACTCCGTGAACTTTTGTAAGGAAAGTGTTAAAAAGGTGTTTCTTGAAATGGACTCAAAGAAAGCAGCAACATTTTTGTTTAAGATAGTTTTTTTGTTGAGAAGAATCGTAAAATATTTCATTGGTTGCACAAGAAATTAGGAGTCAATGGAGACGCATGGTAGTTTTATACCCCAAAGTGTATGGAGGCGCATGGTGTTTTACTAACAATAAGAAAATAGATCCAAAAAAATGTTAGAATAAAATAAAAAAAGACCCCACTTTTCCACGAACAATCCATCCAACCGTAACATTTTTCTTAGCGCTGCCCCCAGTCTGCATATGTTTTTGAGCAAAAGTTATCATTTCCCGCTTTGTTCCAACGACATGAGGAAACACTTTGGCACATTTTTTAAGTGTTTTCACATGATGCACGTGTCAGCACCGAACTACCAGACACCCGAACAGCGCAGTTGGATCATTGTTGGGATTTTGCCGGCTTTCAGCAAACCATTTCCATGCCGTTTTGACGGAGCGAGTGAAACTGAACGAACCATTGCAGCCGGCAAGCAGGCTTTTTGGCAAACGAGCGAAAATTCCCGGTAGCCAGCACTGGCCGGAAACCAGCTGCGTGTTCGTTCCAATGCAAAGCGGTATTATACCGTACGTGCTAAGGTTTACACGTTCCGCTTGCGAGGAGTTTACCTTTTCATTGCATTTCGGAGATTTTTTTCTTGTTTGCGTCGAGTTAGTACGATGAAGGCCAACCCGTGGAGAACAAGCTGGCTAAACTGGAATATGGTACAGTTATTTATCATTCAAAACGAAACAGTGCAGGAAGGAGGGTTTGGAAGTTGAAAAGTTCATCCAATAAAAACGAACGAACTAACGGAACAAACAGTAGGCTAACCAGCTAATCAAACCTCTCTCAGATATTCAAATATGAAAGCATTTGTATTGTAACGCAGTGCAGCAAACCCCAAACGTTTTCTACCATACACCACATACTGCTGCTGCCATCGTAAAGATGCGCTTATTTGCAGTATCCTTTTAATATAACTCTATCTGCGTTGAGGCGTTGACTCGTCTCGGCTGTACGCGTACGGCTACCACAGCAGACAGTTGTACGTGGAGCATGAAGTACAACTGTTGGCAGCGTACTGTTTCCGCTGTCTTGAGCATATTTAACAACCTTGCACTATGGTTTAGTAGGAACGGGATGAGATTGTTGCTTTTTATGATCACTGGATTACGACTGGTGTGTGTTTGTGTGTGTGTTGTATTACGCTTCTAGCCAGCAGCAGGCATAAGGGTGATGATGATGGAATGTGTAATAACAACCACTTTGTTAGTACTTTATCGTTGTCTGTTGAGTGGAAATCCTTAGTTGCAACACCAAAATGAACCGGCCATGTTAGGTTATTGTTCGCAGCGCGCTGCAGTATAAGGGAATACTTGTACAATGTTAATAAACGAACTCTGTCTCACTACACCCTTGGCACTTACAGGGCGATAGAAATGAGTGATTTACATTTTTTTCCCTTTTGTGGCAGGAGATGGAAAGTATGTTTTTTTTGTTACACATTATATCCTCTTAATAGACAATAAATCTTAATGCTACCTAAAAAAAAACTGTCAATTCACGCTATTAAATTGAATGCCGTTCATCTCAGCCGTCATTTTCAATGGCTTCCCGTGTAAAGTGTTTCCGATTTACAAACCAAACATAAAAACGAAAAATACCAACGCATGTGCTAATCGAGTCAAATGAAACTCTTCGTCATCCTGCTACTACTCCTTCACCTTCTCACCATCATCAACGGCGCGATTATTAACGTAATGTCGGCTTCATCATCCCTTAATCCTTCCTTAAACATGGAAAACATTCGCAGCCGACGTAAACAACAATAGTCGACCCAAATTCGTCTGCCTCACTCACACACGCATACACCCCATTTCTGTTTTGCTCACAAATTTATCCTCCCTCCCTTCGGTCTCAGCCAGTAGCATGTTTTTGCCGCATGCTTCAAGTATGGCAGGATGCGCGTCAATTCAATCGCTTTCAGAATGGGAGGGCTTCCCACTGAAGCCAAAAATAGGCACCCCCCTGGGAGTGGGAGGTAGTCCAAGGGACAAAACCAATAGCAAAACAATCGACCGGCAATGAGGGAACGTGTAACGGTGCACCCTTGGATATTCCGGTTGACGGAATGAATTATCGTAAATTATCATCGCCTACGAGGAAGTTTATCTTTATATACAGCGTTTTTTGTTTTCTTTTCTGTTGTTCCTGGTCCCAACATTAGCCTACTTGGATGTTTGGCTGTTGTGGTTAAAGGACGAAAACCAAAACACAAATAGCCTGCGATAAGGGTGACAAATGAAGATACATCGTTTTGCATTGGCTTTTTTTATGTTTTCATGGAACTCTACATCATGATCTAAAGGAGAGAAAGTAGATGTCTCTTTTCGTGAAGAAAATAACTGTTGACGGCAGTACGGATGATGATATACGTCCCTCGTTGCATGCGTGCAATATGCATTCAGGCATCCCAGCGCACCTAACAGGAATGTCATGGTGCACCAATAAGCGGATGTCAACTTTTCCGATCGTGTTAAGGATCCACGAAGAAAAGGGATCAGGTACTGGATCAAACACGATGGATTTGACAGGCAACTGACAAGCTCTCTCGTCTCCTATATTGCTGACGGCGTTCAAAAAGGCCCTTCATGCTTGTCCTTAGATGCAACGTTCAAGTGTTTCAATTTAAACGAAAAAATACTTACGGCATCATGGAAGGTATTTTTCCTGAAGAGTGCATTGCCTTTGTTCCTGTCCGTTGTGTACGTTTATTGATTGACACATGAAGGAATGGTATTGATACAGAGTGTGTGTGTGTTTTTTTTTTCGATCTTACTATTCAATACACGACAAGAATCAGCCCCTTCTCGTTGCGACAAAGTTGTCAAGTTCAAAAGGGTCGAATTTTATTTTTGTCACTGTACCAACAGTGCTTCTCTTTGTAGCGTACAATTCTGTTTTTGACTTCTGAAAACATAACATCTTGCACGTTCCGGACGAGAATGAAAGGGGATGATCTTCGTCCGGTAGCGCATTTGCAACATGTGAAAGGTTTTCCACGCGAGTAGCATAACACAGCAGGTTTAGTGCCAACCGGTTGGATGAAAGATGTCGAGATACAATGGCAACAGAATAGATGCCTAAAAAATCCATCGTCCGTAGAGGCATTCGATGGTTGTGTGCCTGCTATACTTTTTCTAAGTAAAAGTTAAAAAAGAGATTTTCACAAAATATGGATCGCCATTGTGCATAGTCAGCGTTTTAAGGCTTATGGGTGAAATAGCCATAACACACATACCATTAGATGGATGGGGAAGGGAAAACAACAAATCTGCAGAACCAACTTTGTGTCATTGCCAATCAACAGATGTTACCGGTTATGTTATCATGTTTGCTCGAAAAGCATTTTTTACCCATTAGCTATTCTATTCTACATTCAAAAAGTAACTAAAACAAAAGCGATATGTAACGTTGTGAAAATAAAGCTTTTTGAGATTCCCTTGTGCCAAACAGCAAAGGTGACACAAATGGAGAAAACATTTTAGACAACACACATACACACATACTGTCGGGAAAAGGTGAATAAGTAGTGCCTTCCGGGTGAGCTAAATTAGTCACGACACACTGAACACAATATTTTCAACGGACGGTGTGGCACGAGCAGCAAGATACAAAAAAGACCCATCTATTCCTATCCAAAGGCCTACACAAACCGGTGCAAACGGTGCTTTAATGTGACTGTCACACAACCCCCGACAGCAACGTGGTGAAACGCCCGTAACGGATGAAACATAATGATTTATGATGCGACAACAAAATCCACCATACATACACAAACACACACACAAACACATGCATGCAATGCTTGAAGGGGACAGGTCACATGCTGCACTTTGTGACACTTTTGCCTCACGTTGCATCAGTGAGCAGAAGGGTTTATGGATTTTTGTTTTTCTCACAACAGCTGTGCGTTTGTGTTGTGTACCGTGGGAAGTATTATGTTGTACTTCTGTGGTTTTTCACGGTGGAATAAAATCCGCACGAAGGATGTGCGTTCTATGCAATATTCGTTTTGTTGCGCATTGCATTTTGATTCATTCTGTGAATAGAAGTTGCCTTTCCTGCTCATTGAACGGTTCTGGTTGGTGTAGGAAAATGTTGCTCCTCATTTGCTTGAATTGAATCCTTAATGCTACGGAAGAGGAATAATGCCCGACAACAATAGTAGCCGAGAATGAGCAGAAACAACGCGATGCGGAGCGAACCATGAATGCATTTGCTAATTTGTAATGGCTTTTGTTGCCTAAGGGTGTGTTGGGAAATCAATTTTTAAATTGGCTACAGGAATGATAATAAAAAAATGGTTTTATAAATGCAACCTGAAATAAAACAAACAATGAAATGATGATATGGATTCTTCATTTTGTTTTTTTTTTGTAAATATAAGGCCTAAAGGATCTTTTTAACTCGAAATAGCTTTAAACTTGGGGGTTAAACATGCAATTTGAATCAAGGTTTTTTACTTTACTTAGTTTTTCACTTATTTTTACTTAATTGAATAAAAATTTTTTTTATTTAATACATCATTAGAATAATATAATATTTGTAGTGCTACCACACCCTCAGTTAAGGTCTTACCGATCCCTTTGGACCCAGCACAGAACTTCCCACCGCTAAAAGCGAGCCAAGCCGTCCAATTAATTATCCGCACCTTGGCAAACATGTGTAAACAAACATGTGCAAAAAACACGATTGAGTGTAGTAGGCCCGTTTGGCCTATACATGTGTGTGTGTTTATTACCTGCTATGCAGACAAATCAAATTTGAAAACCGAATGTCCTTTCGGTTGTGTTTGGTGCCTCGTTTACGGCACCGAAAGTGACTTGATTGACGAAAATCCATTTAGCAGCCAAGTAGTGGTGGTGGGTGGTAAACGGTGCCCAAATTCGGAGGGGGGCAGGGTAGTGGTTGGAAGGATCCACTTCGTTTAGCTTTAGAGTGGTCTTAGTGGGAGCGTATGTGTATGTTTAAGCGTCCTTTAAAAGCCTCCCTCAGCCCGTCGCGAAAGAAAGCTCTTCCGGAAGGAAATGAGATTCGAAACGAGCTTTTCGACACAAAATTATAACGCACTAGCGAAAACACAAGGACTTGATAGGCGGCACACGCACACACCCAAACACACACAAACTTACATACAACGCCGGGTTTGTTGGATGAGTGGAAGGATCTTACTTTGCATAATGGAATTATTAACAACGTTGATGATAGCCTCCGAATGTAAGCCTCGCTAAAAAGCGAACAACATCCGGGCGGATTTGTGAAACAGGGAAGAGGATTAAAAATGAAGGCAGAAAGAGATACACACACACACAATATGCAAGCGACCGGAAAAAAGGATCCTGCTCTTCGCTGCCATCTGTGTGAAGCAGGTTTGATACGTCTCTTGCCCATGTGAATTGTTGTGCAGGGAGAGTACAGGTACACTAAAATATGGTTGTTGGAAAGTTTCGAAATTGAATTTTATGCTTCATCTCCCTTTGTCCTCACTCTACCCACCCACAACAGGGCCCCACAGCGGGTTGGATCGGTTTGTCAATTTGACGACATGAAGGTGACTGCCGGACCACTGGACCCTACACCGATCGACCGGATATACCATCGTCAAACACCGGTACCGATTCGTTTCCGGAGTGAGCAGTTTCCAGTTTCCAGGCAGGACAAGATAGGTTGTCAAACATGCTTAGCATAGAAATGATAATCCACCGCAACTCAACACCTCGTATTTTGTGTGGGAGATTTTGGGGGCGGCAAGGGATCGAAAGTTTTCTTACCTTTTGAGTGGTAAAAAAAATGGATGCCCTCCTTTTAATGTGTGGAACGCTGCTGTCCAGCTAACTCGTAGTGTGAGTGTGTTAGTGTTATTGAAATCTTCAAAAATGGACAGCTATTGGATTAGTATGCCTATGTCACTGGCAGTGTACAGACGCTTCAAGCAGAACACAAAATCTCGGAGACAACTATGTTGAGAGCGAGAAAGAGTGAGAGCAGCTCTTGATGTTGATTGGAAATGAATAGTATTAATAAAATTATAGGGAAAACACAACCTCTGGATAGAGCCCAGCTGCGGATGGCTACTTTGGGATGAGTTGGATTACGTATGTGTGTAACGCAGACAACTTTCATCGAACTTTACTCGCCAAACAAGCTTATTAAAAAGTTTAGAAATAGATGGCTGTTCTCCACCGATAGCCCCAACGGCTTAACACATTTTGTTATGCATTTTGCATACTTTCCAGGCGTCGTTACTAAGCTTTCCAACAGGAAAGAAGTTCGCATGACTTTGTTTAATAAAATTATATTCTTTCTGAAGCTAAAAACTTCCTTACTTAACGTACTCAAAGGAACAATCATGACAATTTCCCAAAAAAGAAGCATAATAATACCGAAAAATTGACCTTCACTGTCTTTAAAAAAAAAATCTATACAAAATCGTCCAAAGAAACCATCTCAACCATCATTTATACGCTATAATAGCTCCCCTTACTCACGTCGTATGCGTTCTTAAGTTACGCTTTACCTGTTTGCCATGTGCGTTTTTCTGGATGTGTGTGTGCCATTTGGCAGTTTGCGGTAAAAAAAACTAAATTTAGCCAGGTGCTTCCAGACGCCGCAACAGCATTTATTTTCATCAATTTATTCAAATCGCTTCTACCCGAGAAGGAAAACATTGCTGTCGGGAAGGAGAAACATGGGAAATTTGTATTCCACTACCGGATTACATAAAAAAACCAAAGCTGATGATGTTTCACCGACAAGAAGAAGCAGCAAAATTAATGATATTCGCATAATCGTTTAACCGTTTTTCATACGTTTCCCAACTTCTGCCCGTGTGTATATTCATTTTTCTTTTCTTTTCCATTTCTATTTGCAGAATAGTTCACCGTTGCATATGGCGCCTGAAAGATAGACTACAAGCGGCACGCGAAATTCGATCGAATCGCCCAAGGCACAGGAAACCGATCCGTGAGCGTGTAAAAGAATACTCCACCATCGAAAAAGAAGGAAAAAGAGAGAGAGATAGAGAGCACGAACGGGCACAACGGTGTTATAGAATGAAACCGTATGTGAACTAATAACGAAACTCAGGATACACCACGAAAAGCGAACCGTCTTGATGAAGGACAGCAGATACAGAGGCACCGGGCCAGTAATTAAAGTCTCATTGTGCGGTGTTGAAAATGTCAGAATAATCGAAATGGCACATACGAAGGCGTGTTGGGTACCCTTTGCTTCGGCGTACCCACTATAATGTGCCGGGTGGGGTTTTATTTATTTTTTTGCAGGAATCTTCCCGTAAGGTAGTGGATTTACTAATTAAAGAACGATTAGTACGTACGTGTAAGCTGTGAATGTGGCACAGCCAGAAAACCGAAAGTGCAACGAAACGATGAGCAGAAGTGTGTGATTAAGTCATTTCCGAAGGCCACCAAGGTCGGTGAGCCGGTGCGGAGTGTGTGCGAAAAAAAGAAAAATGATACCTCAAAAGGGGCACGTTTGATCGACCAATTGATCGATCGGAAAACGGAGCAAAAATAAAACGGTAAGAAAAAGTTTGCCCCAGACAGAGCAACGATGGCGTTAGGCAGTGGATAGAATTGGCGCGTCAAATGGCGTGTGCTTATGTGTGTGTGCGTATGTGTGCGTTAGTGTGCCGGCCCCTTCCGTGGTAGGGCAAGGGCGGGAAGGATTCTTACACGGCAACGGTAAACGGACGACGGCAGAAACCGTGAATTCGCTGGGTGCCTGCGTGCGTGGGGACCCACCCGGTGGCCCGCTAGACGCCACCATGGACGATGTTCCACCGCGGAAGAGTTCGCTCAGCATTGACCGGGCCGCCTTTCTGCTGCTGCGCGTCAAGAAGGCGTTCAAGAAGAAGCGCCAGCAGCGGAAAGACAAACTGTAAGTAGCCTACAGTCGGGATCGGGCAGTTTGGCTTGCGAGATATCTTGGTTTCGTGCTTTTTTGTTGTTGTTTGTTTTACTTCTTCGGAGGCTCTCATTTCAACCAGCTGTTTCTACAACAGCAATCTTTTGGAGTACGACTTGGAGTAAGGGTGCACACTTCTAGGAAGGATTCCGCAATCTAACTCACGCCCATCGTAGGGCTGAGGTTGCTTACCTTTTGCACTGTACCAGTACAGCTCGCCAAGGCTTCAATTAAGCTCGTTAGTCGTTGTACTGAAAACTGTTCAAATCAATAATGAGTACGAAGGGGCAACATTTGATGAGGCAACAAAATGGGCTCTTCCCCCACTTCAATAAACATGCTTTGCATTTGCAAGATCCCTTTTTTGGGGAGAGCAAAACAGCTTCAAGGACGCTCTAAAGCGCTTAAAAAAAACGAAAGCCCGTTCATTTGATGCTGCTGGGTGTATAATTGCAAATGCTTTCGATACCACCTGGCAGCAAATAATAAGGTTATCATTATCCATTGAGTATTGCTGGGTCGATCCTTCCAAGAAACACGTTCAGCTGGAAACGATACACTCTCCAGCCAGTGCTACACAGTGAAGCATTCACAAACCCCGATAACGTCGATTAAGGTTTGCAAAATAAAAAAGATTTTTTTTCTTTTCTCAATAAAGAGAAATTAGAAACTCCCCGGAGCAGCAAATACATGTTCGACATCGAAAGGAGCCGATCGATCGATTGAGCGATTGAAAAGGGCAGCCCACAATCCTTGCGTCAATCAAGTTTGGCAAGATATTTATGGAAGTTTTCCGACAGCAACTCTCCGTGACCTTGGTAGGTAAAAAGGGAACACAAAAATGAAAAGCAAATGGATCATAGAAGGCTTTGCCGGTTGTTACAGTTGCCTAAACACCCCCCTCTCTAGAAAGGATTGAGTGTATGAGAATGTAAAACATGACATTTTGATGCATCTCAAAAGGTCAAATGTCGACCTGCGGAAGTTGCCACCCCGCCAAACTATACATGCCAAAATACAACAGCGACAAGCTACGAGTCTGCCTCTCTGTCAAGCCATTATGTACACCACATTAGCATAGCGCATATGGTGAACGGAGCTTCGATTACAATTCAACACACCACCTTCCTTGGTGGTCGCTGCTGTGGTAGGCACGACAATCAAGTACTGCCGAGACTGCCAGCCACCCTGCCATATGTAAGCTCGCATAATTTATTGCAGCTTCTTATCGCAAGTGCAGTGGGCTGTTAGGTGTGATCGGTGTGTCGTTCGTTCGGGCTTAATGTCTGTGGTAACATTGTAATGCACAGCCCGCATGACCGGACGCGCTTACCTTGTGGGTGAGCAGTTTGTTTTCCCCAGTTTGTCACCCAGTGAGTCCGTGTTTTGGTTTCCACCAGACCATCCACCAACGGTATCACCTGGCCGAATTATTCCAATCATATTTCCAAGCACGTCACCCTGGTATGATCCGTGGCGTCGGAATAGAATTAACCTTTGGTCGGTTGGGTTGTTTGCTTAGAGCACAGAAGGAGAGAACAGCAATAAGCCACCCTGGATTCGGGCACCACACTGGCGGGATGGTGGAGATTGATGTCTCGAACGGGGTAAGCGTTCGGAAGTGTTCTCTATCGAACATTCTCAAGGCGAACGAGGATATTTCAAGATAAAAGTAATCCTTACCATTCTGCTTTTATTGAGCTAGCAATTTTGGGCGTTCGGTTTGGATCGGATTCTCTACGACACGGCTCTCAACCAGTGCCCATTTTCCTTTTCTTTTGCACGTTTCTGTGCTTTCGGGTGTTGATAGTATAATTTCCTGATTTTTTGCCCCCTGCTATTTTTGTACATTGCAAATTTGCTCACGTACTAGTAAGGAGACCATTTATCATCGGTACTAACGTGAGCAAGGAGTCGATGTTTGCCCTTGTGGGAGGAAGGGAGGGGGGGTAAACATGGCTGCACGCTAATACTGCACGATTATGTGTTTCGGTTTGATGTACCTTCGATGTGAAGGCAGCACATTCCAGGAGGCTAAATAATTAGCCGGCTTTTGGTGCTTTGCTTTCTAGTGAGAGCAGTCTAATGAATTATTATGATTTATTATGCTGTGCTACAAGAAGCAAAAACGTCTAGATAGGTAGGAGGCTTTCTTCATTACAGCCGATGAAAGGGGGCAACATTTCAGCAAACTGTTTATTCTAGCTTCCATGATTTAACTGCCCACTTCAAATCTTCCTAATCTGAAAACAAATAGAAAAACCAATAGCCAACGTTATTCTAGCATAAAAAATACCGATTGTAGCAACACTCCCACGAGCAAGCACTTGAACACCTGGTGCAGAAACTGATAAATATCACCCTCGGGTTGTTTTAAATACTAATGAGGCTTTGATTAATTTACATCTTGCGCCTTACGCCTTCCTTCATTGAATAACGGCGCGTCTGTTCAACTTTCAAGGACAACGATTCCGGACGGCGACAGTAACCAAATCAAGGGCAGATAGTGCACTGGTGGAAGCAACCGGAACTGACATACAACACACCAGGGGCCAGAGCGTGGCAGGAGTAGAAGTGAAATACAAAAACAAAACAAAAAAAACTGTACAAATTACCATTCGTCTTTTGCCCTTCCACCGACCATCGCCCATTCTTTACTTGCCCAAATTGTTCAACATTGCCAGAGATACATATACATCTTCTTACGCGCGAGACATGTGAGACGTTGAATGATGCGCTGGCAGCAAGCGTAAAGGCAGCATTGGGTAGCAAGATTTTTCACTCAATGTGCAATAAATTTCCCCACGCGTGCCTTGCTCACAATGGCTGGTGTGGCATCAGCTGTGGAATGGTTTCTTTCTACTAAGCCAATGATTAGTTTACATTAAAGTTACCGCTCCAGGGAAATGCGTGAAAGTAAGCAGTACATACATATATATATGAAGAGAAAAAGAATAATGGAAAGTAATTGATGCATTTACCTAGACAGACAGATTTCTGGACGGTTAATGGTGATATTGTTTCTTGGAATTTTTAAACGCCAGCACACTATCATGAGCAGAGGCGTGATTGAACTTCACGTAGGTATGATCATACACGGTTCAAACAGTAGACAGCAATGTACTGCAATTTAATACTGTTTCTTATACAAATGAATACCAATTCACGGTGATCGGAAAGACGACATAAAACCAGTAGGTTTGGGACTTGATAATAATTTTCCTGAAAGTATGCGCTTCCATCGCAGAAATTACAGGCAATGGTTTATATTCCATTTGTATCATTTAAAAGATTTTGTAAAAAAAATTGCACTATCGTAACATATCTTGCATTTTTCTGATGTTATCTCCATTTGCTCATCAGCACATACAGTGATCCAGTTATGAAATTGTCTTTTGACATTTTTCCTCACACTTGACAAACCGAAAAGCCTACTGGTGTACCTTCGCACATTGGACTTGGTAAATAATTGAACAATGCGCCACTTCGCTCACAAGTGTCAACCGCAACTCCAATCGTCATCGTTTGCAAACAATTCGTTTCATTATACTTGCCTCCCATAAAATGCTAAAGTAAAATCAATTCCACCACCAATCCTAACGACTTTTCATCCGTTATACTCTCTGCTTGGGTTTTGTTATGTTTACCTTCATTCCACCAAGATTTCCTGTTGTAGGTCCTGTTTGTGGGCACATGTACAATAAATCAAACGGAATTGATACGAACTTTTTCGTTTCCACGTGTAACGGATCCTGGCCCATTGCACTCTTCCGATCACTTATTCAGCTCGATAAAGCTTGACGACACGGAAAGAAAAGGGGTAACGAGACAACCACCCACAAGATGGTTGCATTGGAAAATGTGTGTGTGTGTGTGTGTGTGTGTGTGTGTGTGTGTGTGTGTGTGTGTGTGTCCTACACCAAGTGGACGGAAACATCGAAAGAAACTTTATACGTCGGTGCAATAAATCTCGGCGCCATCGTGCTACGTCGTAATCTGTCGTATAGCTTGATGCAGAAGGAGGTTCACTGCATTTAACACTTGTGGATGATAAAACATGGACGCATATTACTTGGCTGCTCATGCCCACATACACACACAAACACACACCCATCCTACACGGAACAATCGAATGCAGTGAAGTGTAGCAAAATTCCTAACCCAGCAACACTTCACCAACACACCCGCCGTGTGTTCGTGTTTTGTCTATTGCTTGACACGATTTCACACTTTCTGGAACCGGCGATCCTGTGGTGAGTGTATGCGTGGGAACAATCTGTTGTGCGTGACATCAAGGTGAAGTGTCACGCTGGGAATCAACCATGGTCAACGCCTTCGCTAACCACCCGCACTGGGCTGTACTGGGCCGCTCTCGCTGTTTTACATACATTTGCAATTTTCCCGTCCCACACCATCCCACGGTTGACCAGGGCGGTCCTTGTATCTTGCTGTCCAAGGATTATAGCCGTTTACCCAATCAAACGTGCACACACAGTGCGTTTCAAAAGCTCTGAAAGGGGAAAGGATGATGCTGCATACTGACCATCCACGGTATGTCGACACACCCGGACATGAAAAACGCTTCCGAAGGACAGCGAAAGGTCGGAAAATAATCGGAAATAATTACATCGATACAGCGACGATACTGTGCGCCCATGGCCACATGTGTCGAGAGAGTGTGTAAACCTTGGGACTGGTGGCTGGGATAAAACAATGTCTGTTTGATAATTGAATGGTTGCTTTACTGAAAATTATCACAACGCTGATGGGTATTGGGATGGGGATGGGCGTTTCGGGTTGTAGCCACAAGCGATAGCGTTGAACCTTAATGTACGAGCAAAAGAGGGCCTTTTTTTGGGGGGGTGCGTTTTGATTACGTTTTCACAACCCATTCCAGCAAACTCGGATGGAACGCCCGGAGGCTTAAGGGGTATATTTTCAATCCCAGATTTTTTCCACCCTCCTCTACGGTCACAACGAGTACAAGATGAAAAGCGCTTTTGATTTGACTTCAAATTGACTTGTCCCTTTTTGGCTGGCTTTTCTTCTATCGAGGTTTTCTACCTTCCGGACATTAATTCAATCGAACCTGTTCGAAGGACGTGGTCGGAATGGGTGGCTTTGGTTAGATGGTTTCAAAACGTTTCATCACCGACCAAATGGATATTGCCCGATTCCGGCTCGTTCTCCGTACCAATCGTACCCGGTACATGTCTGCCGCTCTGAGCAACTTAACTTATGGTCAATGAAAATGGTTCTCTGTTTCTTTTCCCCCCTTCTTGAGGTTAGCCGGAAAAGAGCTTTCCATTTACCCGGTAATGGAGATTTCTTTTCCATGGTACAATCAAATCGAAGAGGCTGTACCGGGTCGAACGTGATACGATAACGATTTATAAGACGCATGATGGATGAAATGCGTTGCTCGTTCTGAAAACTTAAAGACGACATCGGTGAAAAGGGGAAAATCGATTGTTCAATTGGATGTAAAGGATAATGGTTTTGGTTGGCGCTGTAGTCGCAAAAAGGGGCGATTCCCGTAAGAAGTGTTTGTTAAAAATATAAACCCTTCATGGGCTAGTGCAAAATATGGTTTGAAGATTATTCCCGGATATTGAAAGTAGACTTGCCATTTCTGGCTGTTTGCTGTTTTCTTTTTATTGCACCGTTAGCAATGGAAAGAAAAAGATATGCGTACAGTGAAAACGCACTGATACGGTTATTGTTGTAGATGTGCGTTGTAGCAATTTAAATTTTGACGACTATCGAAATGGCGAATGTCAAACGAAAGTTCAGTTACAGAAACGTAACACATTTTCATGTTCAAAGCTTTACGTGATGCCAATTATGTTTCCCATGCAGCAGAGGGTGACATTTCGTGTGATGTTGCTTTAATTTTAAATGAGTTTGAAGGAAACGCCTACACATATACATGAATAAACGTGGGTTACATGGGACGACTTATTATCTGGCTTAGTACCAAGAAACCTTTTCAATTTCCATTCTCTACTCAAACCATATTTGAAAACAGCTTGTTACTTGTAAAATGATTATTTTGCATGTTTGCATTTGGTAAGACGCCTGTACTTCTTAAGCTTTAAAGTTCAAATAATTATGAATATAATCCGCACACCAGCATGGATGCCGTACACACTGTAAGTCATTCAGTCCGGAATCGTGTACACCGGAATTTGTCCATCCCATTTCCATCCATTCATTATGTTTTCAATTTTGCAGTAAGCGAAATATTCAAATTTCACCGTCGGTGGCATCAATCTCCCAAGAGGAGGGAAACTAATTAGCTGCCCACGGCACACCATCATGTTTGGAGTTGGTAAAGGTTTTACTCAAGCTCGTTTCTTTTTTGCTAGCTCTCCCTATCTTCCCCGTTCCTCGTTGCTTATCATCTGGATCTCATCGTTCGGCACATTAGTAATTAACGTTTGATGGAGGGCAAAAGAGGAAGTATTCTACACAGGAAGGGAAGGCGTGATGGATATAATGTAAATAATTGCAACACCTAGATTAATTAACAGTCGTAGTATATCGAGCACTCGAAACGCTAGAGCATGTGTCAATCTGATAGTGAGTTTAATGTTTGATCAGTTAATTAGGATGTGTTTATTGAGCGAAGGGAATTAAACCACTACGTGACAGTGAATACGTTTTATGTGTAAATTCAATATGGAACCAATGTGTTGAGCAACAAATCGCTCAAATTCAATTATGTAGTTTAGCTTTATCACAATACGCTTGTTCCTTTCAAATTGAATACAGTTTTGCTCAATGGAAAGCGTTTCACTCCGTGGATGAGCTGGATGGATAGAGTGACAAAAAAAAATATAAATTGTTCAACCAAGAAAACGCAGATTTAATGAAAACAACAAAAACATTCTAACAAACAGCTTTCCATTGCTGCGGTAAGTCGAATCCCGATGGATACGCCTGCTAGTTGTCGCGAATTCTTTTTGGTGCACGATAATGCGTACGGTGTGGCAAGTGTCTGCGTATAAACACGCTCCCAAACAAAAACAACCAATCGAAGGCAGTAAAAGTTGCCAACATCCTCTTTATCCCCTGCCATCGGTCCCCGCACTTGTTCGATAGAATTTTATGGTAGCGCAGGAGTGCTTTCATGCATGCATTCCCTGCCACGCAGGAAACGGGTTGTTTTGTTTGTGTGGTAAAAGGAAGAGGGAGAAGTATGGCGGTAGCACACAAAATCAAGCGAATAACAAACCCCGCCGGTTTTATTCTGTTTGCTTCAACTGCAAAAACTTCACTGCACGATTCTAGCGAAGCTGCCGAAAGGAAAGTTTTTCCTACACCCGCCAGTCACCGCAACCGGAACGGGTGAGGCGCCATGATTGGCGAGTAATATTTACCAGTTGCTGAGTCATGGACAAATGGTTTGTACGATTGTGCATGAGCACTAACTATCCTATTCGTTGCCGATCGGGACTCCTTTTCACTGGTGGTAAATCGTGGTAGGATTAGGTGGAGGCATTCCATTGCAGCGGTGCAGCGCAGGGTTTGCGTTCGCGGCAGGAATTGAAGTTTTGATTGGTTTTTTTACGGAACGATTATGGAAATGGATGGTTCACGATTGGCTCAGATGATTGGAAATGGCCCAGTTTATGTGGCTCCTGTTGTTGACACTTCTGGTACAATGCTGCACCATGCCATTGCCTTCCCTCGCTGATGCAAGTTTCTCACAGTTTACAACTGGACCAGAGCAGTTATGATAGTGAATTAAAGAAAACTAACTTCAAGCGTTCACCGGTTGAGAGTAAGATGACAAGGTGTTAGGTGAAAAGCTTACCTAGTGAAGCATACGAATAGGTTGGTAGAATTTAAATTGAATTTTGGTAACTATATTTCTCACTTGACAGGTGCGTAATTGCGAACCAAACCAATTCTCGCTAGTATTATTTGTTTGGATCAGTTTTATTGCAAGAGTTTAAGCTTCGAACACTAGATACAGAAATATGGTAGGCAAGTGGTAACTATAAACTGATCACTCTATCAAGCAATGTATTCCATAATTCTACTTACAATTTACAAAAACTCCTTGAAAATAATTTCACTTAAGTACACTTTTATCAATAAGATAATTGAATTCAAACCTATTACAGCATGGGTTTTAATTTTAGCAATCATCATCATCATCATCAAGCTGCTCTTTTAAATAAAAAAAACAACCTATCTTTGATCCTTTTTTCTTTCATTTCTCCAGACCGACCTTATGCAAGAGCAAAGATCCGTTTAAAATCCAATCCGCGAAAATCCATCAAAGAGATGCCACTTGAAGAGGATTTTTCATCGCGCAAACAGAAGGCGAGGGGTTGGAGAGGGAGAGCAAAAGGCTTTTCCATTGATACAAAAATAAACACATTACGAAAGGTCAGATATGGTTTAGCAATGAATCGTCAAAACATGGCCACGGAACTCTGTGAACCGTCGCGTATGTGGGGTTAGCGCAAAAGGTGAACTGTGAAGGCGAAGCAACAGCCCAAACAGCCTTAAGGTGCCGCTTCGTTTCGTGGCACAGGAAGCAAACGGTGCTCGAAATGGTTTACATAGGATTATGTGAGCTTCTTAAACTTCAATTCAATGTTTGCCGGCACTCGGGTGGCCACTATCAAACACTCGTGTATCGCTTTCCGTTGGCAAACAAACAATGGCGGAGAGGCAGGCGGAAACGGGTATGGCCGTTTGGCCGTTTGAATGGGAGCGAGGGATTTTCGCTCAAGATGACAGAGTGGATTTGCACCCTCCATATTCCATGGGTTTATATATATATATATGCGTGTATGTGTGAAATAGAAGTGCTCGAGCAGTTTGAGCAGGCCCAGCGCATGGACGTGTCATGTGCTTTCCGTTTCTAGCTCTTGGCAAATACATTTCATCCAACGCGACACCCGCCTCTCTTGAACGGTTCACACACCAAGACGACCAAGAAGCCATATGTTTGCCTTCAGACAACAGTACAACCGATCCATTTTTCTCCATCCTGTGCCTCTGCAGCACCATATTGGAAGGCAAAATAAGTGCTGTGCTGGCTGTCCATGTTGCTGCTGCTGTCATGGAATGGAGCATCGAGAGACATTGGCAGTACGAAGGCAAGAAAACAACATACCATGTTGCCCTGCCCTGAGGGGTCCAAAGTGTTGATTGGTCGAACGAGAGAGCACATGGAAGTGCTTCTCGAGAGCGAACGACAACAATATTTGCATTTTTTTTTTCCAACATACATTACTGTGTTAGTTTGCTTGGTCTTTTGTTGAAATGGAATAATTTATTTCGCCCATCGTCGATCACTGGCTTCAATGCATTCTTACTTCCGTAAAAGCCTGCTTTTTGAATACTGCATTAAAAGTCAATTGTGCGGGCTTTGCGGGGTTCCATTTTCAATCTTTTCACCATTCTTCAAAAGCTGGAAAAGAACGAAAAGGTGATAAAAAACAAGTCTGAACCACACAAAACTATGGCTCGGTGTAATGGAATTCGATGCTTACGGATAAGAACTCTTCAAACGAGCGAACATAGATTTAGAGACGATTTGGTTCAATCAGGAAAAATCGATTCAACCAGTAAAGTATGCAAATGGCACCATACGCAATTCCCAGCAGTATGATCAGCGGCATGACCAGAAGCAGAACAAGTATCGTCACTGCATCATTCCTGGTCGGTGGACCGTGTTCGAGGATTGGTTGAACGAATCTTTCCCAAACGTACAGCAGAGCCACTTTTGCACGGTCTTGCAGGAACGTTAGCATCTGGAGCGTTATCGGCGATATCAGCTCGGCAAGGTACATCAACATCGTCATAAAATAGCTGAGCAACTGATAGCCACCACCGCTGGAGCCGTTGATGGTTTTGGGCGTTGTAACTTCTTGCATCTGCGGAGGCGGTACTACCTGTGGTTTGGTTTCCACTGATTCTTTGTACAATTGCTCACTTTCCTGTGTAAATTCTTTCGGTTTCTCTGCTTCCGGTGATTCTCTTATTCTGTGCCGCAGGTTTTCCTCATCCTCGCTTGAACCGTAGTCGGCAAGACGTAGATCGGCGATGCTTCGCCCTTTTCCTCGATCCTGCTGGTACACGTCCAGCCATTTGTTCAGCTTCTTTACTGTTGAGGCACGCATTGAGGATGGTCGGTTGTGGCGAAGTCGTGGTGTATACCAGCCGCCAGCAAACTCCGAAAGGGTATCATCAATGTCGCCATCGGTTTCGTTACACTCGCCATCGGGATGGGTGAGCGTGTAGATGGGATGGTCCTGGCGTGGATGGCCACGACCTTGAGTACGTCTCACTAGTTCAGGATAGCGAGCCATCGTAGTACGTGGCTGCAAGATGGGTGTTGGTGGTGATGCATCATCGTTCGCACTGTCCCGCTCGTCTGGTGTTCTTCTCTGGCGGTTGTACTGCTGCTGTTGCAATCGCTCACACAACAGCTGATTCCGATAGTAACGCTCTTCGTTCGAATGGGGCAAGTTGCTCATTGCGAGAAATTTATTAACGTAATTAGATGACCTACAAATAGCTCACAACGAACCAGAAACATTGAAACTGAACGCCCATCACTCGTCTGTGGCAACTAGATGAAGAGAGTGTCAGCGAGTGTTGTCATCATGCTGAAGAAAGTTAACAAAGAATTCAAATTACCTTAAAAAATGATAAAATTGTGGCCAGTGTTCTTTTTTGATTGTATTGATTGTTTGTAGAAAAGTTAGGAAATTTTAAAAGCCATGTTGTCCGTCGCGTTGTTGAGTACAGTATTAGTTTTGTTGAATGAAGACAAAAATACACAGCAAAATTGCCATGAGCCGTTTCCATCGAACCGCTCATTATTTGTCATCAACCAGAATCAAGAGATCGTAGCGGCTTCCTCCCCCTACGCTTAACGGCACGAAAGATGACCCGCAGTGTTTCGTCGAAATCAAATCACCATGTGGGGAATTTTCCCGTTTATTTGCAATTTCATCCAAATCGCTCACTATCCCATTGGAGAAAAGGGAGGCAGGAAGGAGCTGCTGCTGGGATATTCGTTTATGCTCTGTCTGTCTGTCTCTCTTTCTCTCTCTCTATCCCTCTCTCTGAACACTTTTCTTGCGAAACCCCATGTGGGTAGAACGCTAGATGTGAGTGTATGCTGATAAAATTTCCGGTTTCTTCATCCTTCGGGGTATACCCGACTGGTCTGGAAAATTACAGGGCCAGGAAAGAAAAACGACATCCCTCCCGGCGATAGCACAAGTGCCTCATCATTCGTCTGTTGGCGACGGATGAGCACGAGAGCGACCAGCAAAAGCGACAACAGTGTCACACGGAAAGAATTGCCCTGGAAGTCCTTAGGCGCTCGTGCCTTTTCGTACATGGTTCTTCTTTTTCGTATAGGTCGTACATATGGAGCTAGAGGGGGTTTGAATAAACACTGCCCGGTTGCTACACGAAGTTACGTTAGTTACGGCAGCTTGGCGAATGTCGATGGATGCTGACTGAGAGAGCTACCGAGAGAGGTAGACATAAAGAGGGCTTGAGAAAGGGTGGTAGTTGGGGGTAAGCATGCTGTCAAAATGACAACGACTGGCGCGACTATCGACCGCACGTGGCTTTGAGCCGGAAAAACGTAGCCCGATGGATTGCCCCGGAGACGGCAATGCGATGTATACGCGTACAGATCGCGCTTGTTCATGTTCGTTACCATAATGTGGTCGCATGCTGGATTGCACGGCACGCACGATGAGGTCCTGAGCAACCGACAGCACAATGTGGGCCGTCCTGGCAGTCCCGGTGGCGTCAAATTGTCGTCTTCATTATTCTACTGGTACTAAGTGTATTTGAAGCCACCATGTCAGTTGGAACCGCAGCCTTGGCAAAGGTACACGACGATTGGTGGTTTGAGTGTGTAAATAGTAACTGCATCAATAACCGTATTGAATGTTTCAACATCGCACCATCAATTAGATTTGTACGATGTTCTCTCGTGGTCAATACCTTAAACATGCATATCTCACTTTCAAAATGGGATTCAATCTCTTGCAAAGCTAAAACTCATAAGAATACCTGGGTTGCTCCAACCTCGTGCACTTTAATATCCGTTGATTAAATTACCTTTAATTCATAAGACAGTAAGAAACTTTCTCAAACTAAACGGAAATACATTTCTCGAAATGAGTTCACCCTTAACATCGTTTATGAAATTGCTCCACCTGGAGCTGTTTTGCTATTTGCCTCAAGGTAAAATTTTCATTTATTCACCGGAGCAATATAAATAAGCAATCAATTAGTCACAAGGCAGAAGATTAAACTCAGAACCGGTGAGAACTGTCTGCAGTGTGTCTGCCGTTGCTTCCGAAACCAGTTTACTCATATTCTCGTAGCCTAGGATCAAACGAAATGGTGTGAGAAATCTGCTTAATTCATGCTTCAAAGCTTGACTTTAACCTACTATTTTATATTTTACCAGGCGCAGTATCAATTTGAAACCACTGAAGCTTTCGAACCAGAGCGAACTGTGCTTGGGGTGGGTGGGTGCGGTGTGAACAGATTGGTGTATGGAACGACATCTTTACGGTTCACCAACGATCAGGTTGTGTGGATGCTACAGCACTCCAGATGCTGCTGCACTGTCGAACGGGTATTAATGAAAAATGAAACGAGCTGTCAAACATTTGTTTCTAGTGGCCGATTACTTAAACATAGAGACGAGCAAAAAAAAAAAAAAAAAAGATTTTTAATGGAACGGTACAGCATTGTTTGGAAAGGCGTTTGGCAAAAAGGAGTTGAACGGGAATGGAAAAAGCATTAAGCAGATAAACTATATTTTCAAAGGAATTTCCTTCAAACAAAATTCTACAGCCGCTTTTTTTTCATCGATCGTATATTCATTTCAAAATCAAAAATATCCATTTCCAGAATAATATACTTTCCTCTTGCAGATTGCATAACTTTAGGCGGAAAAAAAGCAAATGTTGCATTACTGAATGTTGTTATTTCTTTCCTATCAATCCCTCCATAGCATTGTCATCGTCATCGCGATTTGCATAACTTAACATTGCTTATTCACTAACAACGATCTATTTCTGTATCATTTGATAGTATTTAATATCAAGCACAACACAGATCAACACCAATGCTAAGAATAACCAACCAAAAGTAGATCTCGTCAATTTTCCTCAATAACCTCAATGTCAAGGGGCACAACGAATGCAAAATTCAAACCATTAGCAGATGAGTGAACAGACCGCTGCTATCATCCCTTCACGGTTGCGACAGGTCGTAGACTTTGCAATGACGATAAAGAAAAGAAAAAGAAATACGCAAGACAGTTTCAAGCTAATAGACCCTAATGCACACTCTGTCAACCTCGAAAGGTAGCACATTGGTTTGGCAGGTTCATTTAAGAAAGAAAAAAAACCTTATCCTTCTTCTTTCGCTTATACTATAGCCGTCACTTGCCAAACACATCAACATATACATTTTGCGCGAATGTTGTCACTTTACTACATTGGAGCTGACGTAAAGTCCCTTGCCCAAAACGAGCCGGGTTCAAATGTTTTAAGCCCCATTTCCTACCCAAATTGTCGTGCCGTAATTGACGAAGTTCACTTTTTACCAACCATTCTACTGAGCCTCTTGCTGGCGTGCTGGGTGATTTTTCTTTTGTGTCTGTTGTTTTTATTGCTTTGTCTCAGATATTGTACCTATCTTTTGCCAAAACTGTAATGGCTTCATTGGGGTGATGGCGAAATTGCGACAATAGGAATGGGGACCACATTCGCGGTGGTCTGATTGATGAACGTATCTCTTCCGGCTAGCAAAAGAGGACGATCGATCTTCATGAACGTTCGGTACCGGATTCATTGCTGTTCTGTTAGAGAAGAAAAGGAAAGGACAGGTATAACTAAGCTTTATTAAACGTACAAAAGTCAAGACCTATGCTAAAGGTTGTATTCTTTGTTGGATAAAATGATTTTTCTGTTACGTAGTCAGATGTTCGAGGTGAGGAATATCGGACTGCCTTCGTCCAGAGATTTGTGTTGCAAAGCTGCTGTAAACTATACCGATTATGTGCACACGTACTTCAGCTTAAGAATCAATTGAATTGATTCAAAACAAAAATGCTAATCCTTACCATGCTTATGCTTTGATTTATCTCAAATGGATCGTTTTTATTTGTTTGTAGGTTGGCAGGTCAATTGATGTGTTTCTACATTTTAATTGATTTCTGTTTTACACTTCTGGAACGCCATCAAGTATTGAAACAACATTATCAAGCTATAAAAGTATTGCGGATTGCATACTTTATTGCAAATAATTTTGCTAGTAAAGTATGTAATACTTTAGATGATATTATTTTAATATAAGTATATTTTCCAATTTTACCCATAACTTACACCAAGTGGTTCGCTCTTCTAATACCAACACACTCAAAAGTTTCAACTTATTCATGAAGTGTTCAACAGATTACCGAAAGCAAATGTAAACGAGCAAAAGATAATTAGCATTAGCGCTTGAGACAATGCAAAAAAAAAAACAAACCGCGGCGATCTCATACCCCTTCCCCCCCTACTAGCGGATGTAAGCGTAAAAACTTTAATAATGCAAACCTCATTTCACAAAGCCGCGAAAGTAATGCACATTCGCCTTAATGGAAACTTGGAATGCTCTTTCCTCGCATCCTGCACGGGTTTGCTACAGTGCGGTAAAGGAGAAAACTAAAAAAAAAAAATTCTATCTCCTTCTCCATTTGCTAAAAGCTAACCATCAACCACCAAGAGCGTTACTTGCTGGAAATCTTTCCCGTTTGTACCGTTTTACAAAGTTGGTAAAATTTAATTGAAATTGAAAGCAACCACTTCCTCGATCACTTTCGCTGCTGGCTGTGTGGTTGGCGCTAGGGTGCATCTTTATTCTTCGTGCCGGATGCGCTCGGTAATAGTTAACCCAAGTCTTCCGCAAAGTCAACCGATTTGAGGTGCTCCACCTCAGGGTTAGCCGCACAAGGGCGTGACGTTCTATTGAGCTACCTTTTCTTCACAGAACACCACATTCTAATACAGACTCGGGGTAAGGGATTGCACACACACACACACACACACACACACACACACACACACAGTTAGATAAAAATGGTCTACGATCGATAGCTACAAACAAAGCCGGAATGAAAC
>KB699949.1:0-25891 GCA_000349165.1 Anopheles christyi | reverse complement strand
CCCTAAGCCTCGGCACCTTCGGGCTTTCTGGTTGCATCCTACAGCAACATGACGGTTATTTGCTCCCGTTTGTAACATGTATTCTACTTGATGTTACTGTATTGTCTGGCACTTGCTTGTTCATTTAGCTTTTCCGGCAGTTTTTCCAAGCACAAGCTGAACTTCGTTTAACACCATTTTTTAGTTTGTTTTTTTTTTTTTTTGTTGCATTTCCTGTTCAAAAGCGTTCATAAACTGGTCCATCACATGGGCAAAACATGTTTGAAATTTTGGTGTTTCGTGCAGCCATGTAGCTATGAGTTTCCACTCTTCGCTAGAAACCGCTTAGGATAACGAATAGTGTGAAACCGAAAGGTATAGAAAAAATTAAGTTTTCTGTTGTGGGAAATTCTGTCGCTACTGCTGCTGAAGCATCAAAATGACCACCACCCAGGGTCGAGAGCATTCTCGCCTAATCTAACCTGTGCAACGGCCACCAACCTGCAATATCTCTTGCGGTTGAAACATGTCACCCTTTCTATTGAACACAGCATTTTGCGCTTGAGGTAAAGTCATGACAGCAGTCCTTTTTTTTGCTAGTTCTCTCATCACTGATTCAAGGCACCATTGTTTCGTTCAACTCACCTGCAACCACAGTACCTGGTTGTACATATACAAGGTTTTTTGCAGTTTTGTTCGATGCGCGCGTGTAGCGCAATCGTAAGTAGTGAATGATGGGAATAGAAAATGATAAAAGTTCAATGTTTTTGACCGCTAAGCATACTTCATAGATATCTAGTTGACGTCATGTTAAGAAGGGTTGTAAATTAACATTTGTAAGACGCTATAGACTAACAAAGCAGAATATTAAACAGTTCGTCTGCAATGTTTTCAAAAATATATTCATTCAACCTGATTTTCATGTGTTGTCATACGTACGCATGTTAATAAATTATGTTTAGCCTAATAAACAACTCTGCTCAAACTCACACTGTGCAGCTTTAAGGATGTCTTAGGACGGTAAGGACAAAACAGTTTAATGGCCATTCTATAATTTGTGGAGTATCCTTTTATATACTCTAGCATCGTTAGATTATCCTTATCCCAAGAGAGAGACTTTTCCCAATGATACAGCCAGTCCCCTATTAGCACTTAGCACCAGGCCATCGAAATCAGTCAATTCACACAGCCCATACGATACCGATGATATCCTTATTTCACCCTAATAACCCTCGTCAAATTAAAACGTAAATTTAATTTTGACCATGCTGCTCCACTGTCTGTGTTAACGGCTCGCTAGAACACGGATCGCAGCTATACGTGGTAGATTCGGGTAAAAAATAACTTAACCCACTCTTCTCACCCAGTCGGTAAATATATATATATCACTGAATAATGTGACATTTACTTCACAATGTCTAAAATTAGCACTAAATACCCATTCGGCTAATATTTGCATTGAAAAAAAATTAAAAATGGCGTTGGGTGTTACATTATTTAACCAACCGGTATTTTAAAAAAAGCTTAAGTTGTTGCTGATAAGACCACTTTCTACGATTAGATAAGTAAAACCAATAACCTTCTATCTCACACTTTACTAATACGATTATGCAAATTTACGAGTGGCCTACTCGAAACAAACTTTCATTCCCTAGACAGTACACTTCTGACAGCATAATTCCAGAAAGTAGCACTAACTACCCATCCGCGTAAGTGCATTACAGAGAAAATCAATAACTCACCCATAAAATGTACGATGCTACCGTATCTACCAGTCGCGATACTTGTGACGTTCGCGCATTGCGCCATTGTTTTGTTCTTTGCCATTTGGTTTAAGCTTGGCCAGTATCGATTGGCACCGATGGGAAAAGTTAATGGTGCAAATAAGCACAGGTCCCTCTTTCGGTTCATTTTCTATCACAATTCGTTACTTTCCATTCCAAACGTACCAGAATCTATGGCTCTGGTGTAACCGTACAGCTATTTCAGCTATGTGTATAATTACCCCACAGCTTCCCGTTGCATCCGTCTATTGCCATTGTGGTCAGCCATGAAAAAGTTCGAAGTGCACTTTTGGAAAGCCTACAGCACACACAATGGCAAGGGTTCGGCTCCAATGGGGAAACGATAACAACATGGTACTAGCTAGTTATGCCAGTGGTTGGGAAACTTAAAAACAGTTAGGATGGTTTAACCGGTAGAGATTTGGATTTTTATAATTTAATTTATTAAATTGTTGCCCATGTTGCATTATTTCATCTCTTTAATGAGCGCTTGGTTTGACATTTGTTTGCACAATTATTTTCGCTCGAAAATAACTGATAAATGTCAGCATGCCCGCCACTGATCTGAAACAACGGCATATCCAGTCGTATGGCATGATATTCTGGATCTGTGCATTGGATGTCCTAGCCCGATTGGCTCCATTCTAGTATTCAATTGAAATACGTTGCTAATTAGTGCTCGGATAGCTATTGTGAGCATTGTAGGTGAACAAATGCATTGCTCTGGAAGCTATATCTTCTACTGATACATTATCAGTTGCTAAAGTCTGTTAAGCTGTCATATTATGTACTTTTCACATAACTTTAAATTTAAAAAAAAACAAAACAGAGATTAAACTAGATACCATATTGGATAAATAGTTTGAAATAAATAAAAAATAGGAAAAAGAACATTTACTAAGCCATTCATCTGAACTTAACTAAAGCATCCGAAACTGATATGCAAAAGTTGTCCGACCATAAATCTTTAGTTTTTTTTTCTAAATTTTCATAATGGTTCTTTTAAAATAAGTTCTAAATAAACTCGAAGCTTACGTTAGCTTTTTTTTAAGAAAACCAATGAACTTTACTAAAAAACGATTAACTATTCCCTTTTTACACATCAATAAGTTATTTCTTGTCATGCACAATTGATTTCCATGTCCTTTCACCGTTTATTTCTTCGAGGATTGAAATACTTTACCTTTCTATCCCAGTCTAATATTTTATCCATCCAAAATTCCTGTTCAATGGAGTAGAAAATGTGGTTGTTCAAAATGGCACAAAGGTTCGAAAGTGAAGTAGTAAAATTCAATCCAATGTGATGCTTTGAAAAACATTCCACATGGTTTTCCACACTTTGTAGTGCTATAGCTCGAAAAGAAACGCTTACGTACTTTGCGAAATTAATCAAGATCTAATTCAGCTACATAATATTGGGCCACAAGCTGAATACAGAAATGGTAAACATGTTCGTAAAAATGTAATAAATTTATCACACTGTAATTACATTATACCTTCAGTAAAAACAGGGCATCAAATGAGGTCACGCAACGACTGCTTACCTTAACGGCTAGAAGGTCATAAAGTTACCGCATGACGATAATGACGATGACGCACCAGTACCGCATATGTTCGCCAAAAGGTAGACCTGCTACACGTCTGACTCAATTTACAATTCTCTCAGGCCACCAGTCCACAGCAAGCCAGACATTTTTAGCTAATTGCTTAAAGCAAATGGAGTAAAGCATGGTAGGTGTAGCACGATAGAATTACCGGCCAGGTGCTACAGATTTGAAATAATCCCGAGTGCTGCGTTCTTACAATAGTATAAATAGAAAAGAGAGTGAAAAACTATTCGATTCAAGCACAAAGAAGCTTTTCGGTCGCAAGAGTTTTGGCGTGCCTGCCACACCTTGGCCAATCGCTACCCCGTAAAGCACTAGCCGTAGCATACGTTTCTGGTGCCTTGTTTGACTTTCTGATGCTATACATGGCTAGAGTGTGAAGTGGAAAACTCGTACTATTTGTTTTATAATTGGATCTTGAACGAAAGTTGCAAAGTTGTAAATGTCCCGATAAACAAGTCGTCACTATCAGTAAGCATCATACGAGACTACATCCAAGTACAGCAGTACATCGCACACTGTATTTGGTAAAGATATTTTCCGATATGCACACAAATCAAACACAAATCATTGCACACGTAAACACAGCTCCCACCAGGTTCGGTCTCACATTCGCACGATAAATAGCAATTATGGTGGTGCATTTCCAACTATACCTCCACTCCTGTTGCCTGGGACTGCGTTGGGATTGTACAACACAACCGCGACCCTGGATCTATGCAAACTCGTAACACTTGCAGTCTGGTAGAACTTTTGCCTATGCTAACATGAGCGTGTTAAAACGAAACGTCCCTGTGGAAGGATGAGCTTTCAGCAAACTGCTACTTCCTTGTACCACTCGACAAACTTCCCAAAAATTAACCCATGAAATATTGCCCAATGCTGTTCAAAACCTCTGCCAACCCATCTGCCACCCAATGCCCTTCATTCTTGCGTAGGGAAGTATTCTCGTCGAAAGGTACACCACCCCTGCATTTTGCCCTTAAGGGATTGCATGTACGCCACGAGCGTACTTCTAGTGCGCTGACCATTCGCGTTCTTGTTCCGGGCTGTTTTAGTTTACGAGCCAGAGGAAGAGTTTCGAGTTGAGGCCACTACTACCATTGCTGCTCTTCACTCACACACACCTATATACACATATACACATGCTCCACATATGATTTCCGGTTCGTGAAAATTGAAAACTTTTCCACTTCGTTACACTTCTACCACCTCCAACACCAGTCTTCTCTGGGTGGAGTGGTGCAAGGGTTTGATTCACGTTGTTTTTTGGACGAACTGAATCGACTGACTTTTTGGCAAACAATGCGAAAAGGACGAATGAAATCTCGCTCAAAAGGGTCTCTTGTGTAGTTAACAGAATGCTTCATCATACATGCTCCGTACTGCGAATTTATTTGCCCTTGTTGCTTTTTGCTCTTTGTTCAGACACGAGGTTTGAGATGTTTGCTTTGTGGCATCAGTCAAAGATCACGGACAGCGGGGCGGAGGGGAGTGGTTTAAATGTCCTACATGGTGTAAACGCGGCACGACTACGACCACTCGCAACAGAATCCGGTGTGCCAGCTGTTAAATTTACAAAATTTCCTAACGATACTGCATGGGAAGTTTATTCAGTCGCATTTAAAGTTTAAATCATTGAGACAGGAAATTAAATCCGACACCAGGGTTTTTGTGACGATTGTTTACAAACTGTTTTCAGCAGCGAAACGAAACGCGTAACACATAGAGTTACCCAGCACAAAGCTGTTATGATCGTATGCAGAGTAGCTCGTGTGCGGTACAGTTGCCATACTTTGTTTTTTAATCTAAATTCATACACCTTTTCAGTAATTCAATTCGTCGATTGCTCGTTTTGGGCTCTGAAAAGGATTACACTGCGCTACATAATTCAGCCGCCAATAAAGATAGAGCTCCGTGTAACCGTCGCATACGGCAAATGCAATTCCGTGAATTGGTCTTATCATCCCAAACCCGCAAACTGCTCCTGTACCCGCAATTTCGCCACATTGCGAACAAGCATTTTCAAGACAAATGACTCTACCGTGTTGAATGTGCCCTATGCCCGTGCCTGCAAATACGGTTAAGTGAAGAAAGCCATCCGTACCAATGGCGAACGCCTTATTTTTGCGCCATCCAAACTGTGCGCACTAATGTACGGGCAAGGGCAAATCTGTTTTGGTCCTGGAGCCACTGTGACGCCACGCAACGACGACGCCGTTGTTTTATGTGCAACGACGATGTGGTTACGATGTGACAAAAAGGACAACCGCGAAGAACACATCCTCATACCGCAGAGCGTAAGCGGGTGGCAACAGCACAATGCAATCCTATTTTTTATTTTTTGTTTATCGGTTTGCCTGACGGTGCAAATGAGTTTAGCAGGATTAGGGTAGTAATTTATATTGCCCGCATTTGCTTTCAAACAAATTGGGCAAAACGTTGTGCAACTCTGCTGCATCGATATCTATCGCAGGCCGTTTCTTAGCAACTGTGTTGTGTGAGGACTTAGAGTTCAATTATTCGATTCAAGCATGTTTATTTTCGCAGCATACATTACACACATTAATTCGATTAAATCATCAATAAAAGCAGCTCAATTTGTTTTCTAACTTATATGGTTAAATCAAACCAAAGTCAATCGCAAACTTGTACCATTCTTAGTTACTGTTACCAATCATCCCTCTCCTTATCATGATCCTCGTCGTTAGTCTTTCGTTACTGTTGGACCTACTACAGTACACAGAAACTGTGCAGCACATTCGAAGCAAGCGCCTCCAGTATTTGAGTTGCACGATGCTAAAGTAAGAGTCGTCAAGATGAACGATTTAAATCCAAGGTTGAATTATCGGATTAATCATCAACACGGTCGCTGCATTAGTTCGGATACCCGTTACGTCAATAGTACGCTCAACGTTACGATCTACTACCACACAACGGCTCAAAGAACCGTGGAGCGCGTGCACTGGGAAATCTGCACTGGGAGGCAGCAGATTACAACGTAGCTTTTTAGTTTCAAACTAAAGAAAAAGTGATTGTCGGTTATGATCTGTCAATCTGTAGGTGGGAAGGCAAACGATCCGCCATGTTGGTGGTAAACGCTGCGGAGAAATTTGATCAACATTTCACTGCAATCGTGCAATCGTGTGGTATAAAAGCGATTGCAAACTGTTCGTACGCGATAAGCATGATAGTGAAGTTTTACAAAGATTGTTCTGCACAAAATTGTGCCCCTAAGATGGTTACTTTTCTGATCGACGAAAAGTATAAAGGGGTGGTAGAGATTGTCTTAGTGATCATGATTGTTTTTCCTTGCTTATCATTCGCCTTCTTCAAAATGAATTATTTATGAAGAATCCTTTAAACCATGAGCGATACATTATTTATAGTAATTATTAAGAGTTATTTTTGAATACTTATAACTTAATGCCGTATTGTTATAAGGCACTAGGCGAACTTGGCGATCGCTTTTCCCGAAGAGCGAAAAGTCCGGGCCAACCTCGACACATTCTATACTTCTGTGACCACTAAGAGGCCTCACCCAGTCCTAATCCACCACTTGTGTCGAGGTATATTTTGTCCACCAAAGGAATTCCCTCCTACGGTACAGTCATATCCAAGAGTTATATAATCCTCGTAAAATTCGTATATTATTGTGTATAGGAATTAAGAAATTAGGACTCCTTGCTACAATGGCATGGATCAAACTTCTTGTTTGTCTTGACTTCTTGTTGCGATCCTTCAATAAAAAGGAAAGTTGTTTAATTACTCAACGTGTTGGGTACAACTGCCTACAATAATCCAAAATCACCTCCACAATACTTGTAATTACGCCAAATGTTTCGACCACGCTTCTTGTGCTGCCATAAAACGTAATTGTTTATTTAAGGTGTAAAAGGTTATCCTTTCTATATGGCTAATGCTCACTATTCACCCATGTTTTGAGTTTCTTTTTTTTCTTTATCTTACATTTCCCGCCCATTGTACGAGCGCCCATTGTTCCAAGAGGGAACACTTTCAAATATCACTGAAAGCAGAAACGCAATGGTGTGGAAAAAAGGTACCCATCGGGTACGAAAATTTAGTGTCGTAAATATTTTAAACATTTTCCACGACCGCTAGCACTGAGTAAAGGGACAGACGTGAGGGCAAAAAAAACACCGCACTCCCGAGCGTTTCAAAAAGATTGCTTCAAATAACGCTCGGTGGAATTCTGGCGACACTGCTTAGTGCATAGAATCTCCGCACGGCCACATCGACCAGGCTAAGGCAACGGGAAAGAGAGACAGAGAAAATGAGGTAGATTTTTCACGTTCAATTTGCCTTCGGGCGATAATTTCTGTTTCATGATTCAAAATGCAAATCAGAAAGGCGATAAAAATGGTAGCGATAAGTAGAATGGGCGATTGCATAATCATAGAGAATGAAGCAAAGAACGCTGACTTGTGGGAAGCATTTGCATTGGCTTATAGGAGAACCGCCGCGGTCGGTATTTTATTTTAGAATTTCACACTTTCTTTGGGTGCTGCATTAACATAAATCCGTTCTCGGAAACGTTGGGTACTTTGAACGGGATGTTGCTGTATCGGCTTACAATAACGCATTATTGAACCGTTTGCAATTAAAGAAGTTTGTTTCTACATAAAGTCTGTAAAAGTTATTTATTGTAAACTGCCTTTCTTCTCAACTTTTCGTTTGCGGATTTCACACTTTTCGTTCATCAGTCATGGGTGTACGCCTTACTAAAACAATAATTGCATTCCTGAAAGCAACAAAAAAACATTCCTCCGAGGGTTACTAAGACGATGTGACCACCAAGTTTGCTTTATTGCATTCACCGTTTTCAACGTGGTGGATCGAATTCTTTTTGTTGTGCCTGGCTTTTACCTTTTACCGCGCACATTAATGTTTATGATTTGCTGCTAAAAAAGTCCGGATCTTTGAATAATATCTCTCATTATGATAACATCAGCTGCAATCCTAGCTAAATGAATGGCATTAGGGTGCGGGTTTTTTTATTCCGGTATCGTTATTTTAAATGACCCGAGAGGCTAAACGGAACGATGAACTGACCTTACGTTTAAAATGAATGAAAGTTGTTCTTAATTTGCTATGAAAAATTCAAGATTCAATTACAATTCTAGTTGTATTTATTTATTTTTTAATCTATTTACATGCTTTAAAAATCTGTATTCTAATTTTGCAGCAAAACCAACAGCATAGTTACTTTACGACAGAGATTTAATTAGTATAAAATTATCATTTTGATCTCCATTATATTCACTTTTCACAGGATCCAACTTTTTTAACGGCTACCAATTAAATGAAATCTATAATTAATAAACTCCGCAGTTCGTCCAGCCCACTCGAACATCTTTCAAAATTGTACATATTCATGTTTGCTCGCACAAAGAGTCTTGTGGCTTGTTAAATTACCCTTAAAGCACAGGAACATTGGTGTAAGACTAATTAGCATGCCTTCAAGGAAGAGCAATGAACGTCGAAAGCGAAACAAGAACGGAGAGCAATTGAACACGAAAACTGTATGTACAACCACACTCCCTGATGTCTTCAGTGTACTACGTCAGGGTTGTGGTATACCAAATCTTTAGCCCATTTTCACACCCACCAGAAGTGCTGTACATAAATCCGTAATGGAGAAACTTTCTCTCCGTTTTTGAGCGCAAACTTTTTACCACAATTCATTCCATATTCATGATGTGGTAACACAACTGTCCCCTACTTCACAACGTAAACTGAGCGAAATGGGAAAACGGTGCATTGCAATGCGACATTAAGCAAGCGTCTTAGAATTTCTAATCGATGTTCCAAACACACTACAATAACATTTTTACTTCTAAACCCAAACAAATAGTTGCAAACTTTCGGTTGAATCTGATTTGAATCAAATAGTCCCTTTGTGTTGCAGTTACATGATCTAACAGGTAGTCGAGGCGTATTTCTCCATCGTTAGTTTGTTTAAATGCAACAATACCGGTGAGTACACCAGCAAGGCATGAAACAGCTTCCCTAGCAGTCGAAACTTTTGCACACTGCCCTTCCACTGGCACAGAAAAAGGGATTGTCTGGCAAAAACAGTAATCAAAAGTACGGAAAAGAATGTCGGTACAAGCACAGAAACAAGAAACACACCACTACTGGCAGAAGAATACCAAATTAATGATGTTATTCGTGATGTTGCTGCTGCTGTTTGGTGGTGCGGGTTGGACCATGCCCACCTTACAGTGCCCTCACCTGCAGCAGGGAAGGATACAGCGATGTTTAACTTTTCCCATAGGTAAGACGTGAATGCGCACACCCCGAACTCACGTTTCTTACAAACGTATGCCGTAAGTTTTGCTCGGGTTTCGAAAGTACTAATAGCACACTCGTCTCTGCCCATTGCACGATATCCATTACTCGGAAAAGTACATCCATCGTCGATGAAGTATGGTTGTGCGCGAGCTTTATTAAGCGGCCCGAAGCGGCCACTGCCGATAGAGGAACGAGGTAGTGAAATGGAAAATTAACTACCGCATTGTTTGCCGGCTACGTTGAGGCTTCAGTGACCAAGACAATGTTTCTTGGGAAAAGTTTTCCTCCCGGTTTCATTTTACCCGGTTGATTTAAGAACGTAGAAACGAGTTTTCTTTTCCGTTTTTATTTTGTTCGTTTAGTTGCTGTTGTTTTTCTGGCTGATGTACGTTCGTCTGAATTCTACTGTTACAGATAGAAGCCGTGGAGGAGTTCTTTGAGGCTCTTTTATACTCTCGGTGCTTATGCTTGTAAAGCAAATTACTGCGGTGCAACGTGAAATGTTATCTTTACTTTATAAAAATTGTCGTACAGTAGTTTTAAGAAGCAGTTTGAAACATATTTGCTTTGATTTTCAGCTAGCTTTCCTTTTCATTTCATTTTCGTATAGCGAAAGCCCTAAACACTTGTCATTATAATACACACCTGCATGGTTGAACAAAACACACTAATCAATTTCAATGTTCTTCTACATACAAACCGTCTTCCATCATTTTAAATTGTGACTCGTTCAAACGCAACCCACCACTCACACCGCGTACGTCGAACTTTGCTCACACTGCAATTAACATGGACGAGCAACCGTCAGTTGCATGTTTCACGAAATGCATTTCAGAGGAGGGCGGTATTGTCCACTCCGTTATCCCAACATGTCAACAAGACTCGGTATTGTTATGGTGATAACTCTCACAACTGTCCGGACCGGAAATGGAATTGCCCCGTTTGACCCGGTTGGACCGAACAGCACCAGACACTACTTCAAAATAGATGCACCGATTCTGGCCTTCCGGTGCGAATCGTTTTTATCTTTCGAGCCCGTCACAACCGAAACTAGTGGTGGTGGTCAAATTTATGGAACTAAAGATAAATAGCTGTCCCCTGGCCTGCCTATCCGACGCATACCCAAAGCATTAGCAAAACCTGGCCGGAGACTGCGCGTCGGTAGGAACCCTATACTTTGCGTAACTGGCGCTGACTTTTGTATCAATATCCCGTCGGAATGGCCGTTTGTTAGTCTCATCCATTCCGTCGTTGACACTTTCACTAACCTCGTACTATCTTGAGGCTACCGCCACGTTTTCAAAAAATAATATTGCCATTGCAATACTACAAACCATAGAGTTTCTAGACTAAAACTCTCTTTCTGTCTCACCTTCAGCCTTCTCTGCTCTGTTCCGCTAAGCTGCATTGACTTTGGAAGCCATCCTTTACACGTATGCATTACGCACATTCCCGTTACTGTTTGCAGGATCATTTACATTCTCTAATAAACGCGCTGTCAGGAATTTGGACGTACGTCGCACACACCAAAGCAGACCAAAAATGTCCCCGGCTAGTGAACATCCAAAACCTGGCTGCGTTTTGACCCCCGGTGGTGGTGGTGGTGCTGGTGGCACTGGCTCTGTCACAGCCAGAAAACCTGCGGCTTTTTCGTTCGATGATAACAACATTTTGACTGCTTGTCCACATTTGCATTACAACCATCGCCCGGTAGGTGTGTGTATCCTGCCGGTCCTGTTCTGTTGTTGTGCCACGGCCCATTGGTTGAAAAACCGCAACCAGCATGGCCGGAGCCGGACCAAAAACCGTACAAAACAAAAACGGAATGGTTTGTACATGTCATGAGTTCTGCTCATTATTATGTGTGGATTGGTCTCCTTTTGCCATACGGCACCGAAACCGGGACGGTAATTAACGGTACTGGTGGTGTTGCTGTACTGGTTTGCTTGTACAAGGTCTTTATGGTTGAAGTGAAATTTTCACACAAAAAAATCCCACCCTAAAAGTGTTTCACTTAACTTTCCCTTCAATAGACTGGTGAATACAATAGGCGATTCTGTATTGTAATTGTCTGTTAGCAGCTTAAACCAGTATGTAGACGCCAGGTACAAAACGGTTGCATCCTTTTTTTTTTGCTTTAGCAACAACTCGTGTTATATTTTTCCCAGGAAGGCCAATTTAAACGAAAAAAAAACAATGTTACCAGTGCTTGTTTAAACATCACTCGTAAGCGGGCGAACTACAACACAAAATCACGCCAACAGACGTGACAGCAAGACTTTTGCACTCCTTCCAGGACATGCAAACAAGAAAACAATGGAAATGAGAAACAAACATTTTCCTCTATTGTTAGGCACCTGAACGATGCTTTCCTTACAACCATGGTGAACATAAAAGCACAGCCTATTGTGCTATGGTTGTCGTACGTCACACAGAAATCTTTTTTTTTTTTCATTTCATTTAAAAAGTAAATTAACGGTCAGTTACTTCATTTTAATTTCAAAATATTTTCCCAAACTTTCTTCTACGTAAGCTGGAAAGGTAATCTCACGTACTTTCGTGTCCAGCATACAATTCGCTCCCAGCGTTCCAATTGCAATCAATCCCAATATTGAGTGTACTTTACTTCTAAACTTTGCATACGCATTTACAGCCGAAGAGATGTAACAGCAAATAAAATTTCAATCTGCGCCCCTTTATTATTTGAAGAGCACCTTGTCTTGTTAGTTTCTGTTTGATGTTCTTGTATCGCTTCTTACAAAACAAAAACTTTCCTTTTGTGATGATTATTGTATAATAACCAGGTGATTTCCCGGAACACAAGACGTCGTTGCAAAATAATTAAACGAAACCCATCAGCGAGGAACCACCCACCTGAAATAATAAAACAACCACTTGAGCGTACGAACAAGATGTAAAACGTACGGACACCTTCGCGTAAGCACGCAAACCTCGGTTCCTATCGGGTGCAACCTTCCTTTCGGATCGCCTACACCACGATAGGTTGGGAAAACAATTTCGTTAGCTGACAGGCAACAAACAAGGGAAAGCAGGGTGGATAAGCGGTAGAGAAATTTTAATATTCATTTCAATCATTTCTGCCTTCTACTTGATTTGATGACAACTTTTTGCCATGCTAACAATAACCATTCATTGGTGGTGGAATCGTTCCGAGTGTTATTACGGATAGGCAGTGTACGCTTTCTCAGGAACATTGTGGGGAGCAGTGGGGATTGGGGCGGTAGTTCAGCATTATGAATTACGAACAAATCGTTCCAGAACCGGGTATGAATAATTCATCGAGAAAAGTTAGAGTAAGGGTCAGCCGATGTACAATAGTCGAAGGAAATGGTATCTGCTGCTGTGTTGCTAACATTTCAATGCGGTGTCCGTCGCGAACGCTGATTTATTTATCGTTTTTTTATTTTAATCAGTCTCTGCCCAAGATGCATTCGTCCTTTCCGGCGAAAAATGTTAAAACAATTAAATTGAAATGTAGAAGGAAATGGAAAGCTTAAAAATTATGTTGTTATAAGTTTAATTCAATTTACACGCTGCATTCAAAACGGTCCAATTAAAATAATGTATTTTATTGATTTTTATTTGAAGTTAAACTGTTGCAAACGCTTTCAGGTAAATTGATTACCATCGTTTCCGTGAACCATTTCCATGCGCTCGATATTTCATTCCCTTTATCGGGCAAAACACGTGGAAAATGAACGTACAAGTATGGCATTTTACTCATTAAAATGGCAGCTAAAAAGGTCATCAGTCGAGATCGGACAATCTTTTAAATTGATTGGTTCATTAGTCATTAATATCTAATTACCAATTGCTCCTAGCAGATGGGTGAGCAATTCATACACGGCAGGAAGGGATGGTGGCAATTTATCTTTGCTGTGCACATTATTCTCTTGTTCCATCTAACAGCCATTGACTATTGTAAATCTGATTTTTATTACGGAAAGAGACACCCAGTGTTTCTCCATTCTGCATACATCGCATATTGTTAGACCGCTAATTTTAATGCTTTACATTTTTCTTCATTTTGTTTTTGCCTATCATAAGCCTTGGCTATTTCTGATTATTGATTGACCAGCAGAGCCATATGCGTAGACCATTTTGCCCGACAGCTTACGTTACTCTTACAAAAACGCTCTCCGTTCTGTCATTAAACTCTGCTGAGAATATATCACTTCCCAACAAATCTGACACTACGGCGGATATTTGAGCAACCTTTCCGGGTTCAGATTTCTGCTGCCATCCTTGCCTCACAACTCACACTCACCCGTTTCCCTCGACCTTTCCCTCTCTCGATGTCATAATAATTGATCAGGTTCCGGGCGATTCGATTTCCCACCGGAGCTGACCCCGGACCGATTGATAGTCGAAAAGTTGACGTGTGATGGAAGCATCCAGCCTGATTTCCATCGTCGTCACTACGATGATACGTTTATTGATTACGAGCGGACAGCACGCTTGACCTTCCCGTCATATTTCACCACTAATGGAAGTATCAACCGTACCGCTGCCGGCAACGTACGCAGCGCACCGAGAAGTGTATTAGATGACAAAAGATTCATAAAGGTTAAATAGAATCGCTCACTTAAGCGCACCGATTTCTGCCGGTCGTCGTTGCGCCTTTGATTGACAGGCGGTTGAGGTCAGCTGGGAATAGTGTAATGATAAAATTTTGAAAGGAATGTAATACGCATCAGTGTCACATGGGCGGTCTGCGTCATCAAGCATGCTAACAGTCGAATCAGTTTTTGATTAACTGTCTATGTTCTGAAGCGTGCCTATTGCAAAATAGAATTGCAATACATTTAAACTATATATAAGCTGAACATGAATATTTACAGTTCAAACATATTTTGGCCGTTTGACCAAACAGTCTCAATGGGATGGTTCTTATGCTTATCATTAATATTCCCAAGAGGGTTGTTAACCAATCGGTGGTACTTTATGTAATGAATGTTGGGTATGCCTATTTGCAACACCCAGCCATGATCGTTTCCAGCAAAACAAAAGTCACCAGCTCTAACGCTCAATCCAGCAACTAGGTTTAGTTTTAACCCAACTATGAAGGACATAGCCTTCTTATTTATAGCGCTGCTACCGACATCTGCGTACTGTTTTTTAAACTGCTATCTTTCCGGCGATAATATGTCCCGCGGTGTTGAGTTCGAGGTGCGAAATCGAAACATTCAATACTTTTACATGCACCAGCTCGATCCGGAACGGTTTGCATGGTTTAATCACAGCCATGGACGGTGCCTGCAGGCGAGCGCAATGCTACACCGATCCCGCTTCACTTTAAACATTGCATGCCTAGCACCACCGTTCATCGTGGCCGAAAATGTGAGTGAAATCGAATGGTACGTAAGCACCCATAATATCGTATGCCGGCTGGGAAAGGGCAGTGCGATGCAGCACGAAGCACTGGAGCTTTACATCGGAGAGAAGAAATCGAACAAAATTGGACTGGTGGCAATCAACCAGGAGCCCACCTTTGTCGAATTCCGTCCTGACGATCCTGGTCGCGTGAGTTTTGATCACGATTGTTCCTGTCGCTATCGGATACAAATAGATATCAGCTACAATCAAACGCAAACGAGGGCTAACACTAAAACATATCAACGCTATTACGTTCTATATGGACTGCTTACTGCCGGTATCTTGTTGCTGCTATTTTTATTAGCCTGTTCTGTTGGTTTGATTCTGTACTGTCTGTCATAGTTCACAGTTCGTACGAGTGATTGTTGGTGTTAATTTTGACTACAAGTTAAATAAAGCAAACCCTTTCATATATAAGTTAACTTGACTTCCCATTTAACAATCGGGTGGCTATGAAAACATTAAAAAAAATTCTGCACCATTCTGCAACTTATAACAAGGCAATGAAATGCAACTGTCTAATATTCAACACAGTCAGACTACAAAACTATCATGGTTTAGACCAGTTAGAAAAACAATTCTTTATTTTCTTTCAAAACTCAAAACTGCTACAACACAACTCAAACAATTTCTCTAAATGCCCGAACCTGAGCAAAAACTGCAGAAAGAAAACAACTATATTCACACATGGTGTTCCCATCACATACTACTACGACTGCAAAAGGAAAAAAATTAATCAACCGATTAGTTCCCTGTCATGGTCAACACAAAGCTCACCGCTTTCTTTTCTCCCATTTCGATGACGTTTTTGCCCGATCCTCCCTGCTACACACCTATTATGCTATGCCATTTCTCCCAAACCAAACCATCATCAGTCATCCGCAATGTTCCAGGTGGTGCCACTGCTTGCTGTAGCACATTGATCCGCTTACTCGGTGTTCAGAATAAACTTAAGAAAAGCGAACGCGCGATAGCTTCAATTAGCTTCCCCACACACATACACACAGGTGCCAATAAATCTCGTCTCTTCTCCAAAACCAGCTCTAGCCGAACACGGATCACAAATCCTGCCCGAATGAATGAACGATTCATTCAATCACTTATCGAAGATTAAGGCGACAAATTATTTGATCGATTGTGCAATACCGGATGTACCTTAGATGTGCAAAAGGGAGTAGTAGCTTTTCTTCAATTGATTTTTAGTGGCTTTTGCGGAACGTGTTTCCATGATTTGTCTTATGAAAGCTAGAATGCTATTCACAAAATTAATATTAAACACGAACTTCTCACTATGCTGACTCGTCCAAGGAATATTTGGCTAACATTATTAAACGCTGTTTTTTCCGTTGAATCGAACGAACAACAAAACCCGATTTCATCCTTCAAACTCGTTCTTGCATTGTTGTTTGATCTTGTTTGCTGTACACGAAAAACTTCGTACACTACTAAAATACCATTTATCTCAAATTTATCAAACGAAACTCACTTTGCTACGAGTGCAATTACATTTACCGTGACGTTTACGGTGATTTGCTGAATGATTGAGTTCCGTTTGGAAAGGACTTCAAGAGAAGAGCTCAATGATGTACGAATGTGCCGGTCTTAGAGTGTGCGGTGAAAAGCTTCTGGACAGGGTGCGAGAGAAGAAAAGATTGTAAACGTTTTCCGAACCATCGGTGCGTTTAACAAACAAGCAGTGATTTATTATTTGTACGTGCTCAATCTGGTTGCATTAGACTTCAAGGTGAGACTGTTTTGGAAGGTTTACATTATTTTAGTATGGTTTTAGGTTTCGCTGCAAAAGAAAATGCTGCTATTGGATGAATCGGTGCTTTATAATATGCTGACGATTCCAAAATTGTTTGCAAAAACGATCGGGGCAAGTATTGGTAACATTTCTTACTAGTAGCATATGCCATTTAATTGATCCATAGTAGGCAAACATCATCAGGCTAGTTTGATACATAATAAGGAGCCTTTATTCAAGCTTTTTCCAAAACTACTATTTTTAACTGTAAATAAATTTATATTTCGCTAAAAATAAAATAACTTAAAGATCTTTAAATAAGAAATTTAAACCACTCTTTGGTGGAAAACCCCTGCAGCAGCACGCAAATGCAAATCATTTTCCTCGCTACCATGATAATCGCACGTAGCTAACAAGCTTAATCAAAATTTTGCTCCAAGATATCGATCGACCATAAACACGCACGATTCCAAAAACATCCGGTGTCCTGCCAGCAGCGTTGGGTGTAGTTTGTCAAAATGTATTTATTGCGGTTCAGAAGAAAATGTACATCCTACGTTTGCAAACAACTACGCAACCCTGCACTGGTTTGCAGCACAAATCGGCTTTCCTTAATCCAACCGATCGGACGCATGCACCTTGCACATCGAGCTATGCTATCGGCACCGATGCTTACGAAACACTGTGGCAGGCATGTAAAAATCGTTTCCATTTGTACTATCAATTGCGTGCATTCATCTACCCTTGTATAAGCGTGCTGGAGGGAGTGCTAGGGACCGATCCAAGTCACGAGGCCCCGGTTGTTGTGAGTAGTGTGCTTGTATAGACGGGTGCGGCCGTCCAAAGCATGCAAATATTCCAAGTGAGCAAAGAAGGCTGATCTGATGGCACGGATAACGTCATAACATTAAAACTTCACGCAAGCTGACAAGTTAATTACCCCCTTATGCTTCGTGCATAAATGTTATGCCTTCGTACAAGCTGTGGGCTTCGGCTGATGGCCGGAACCGGAGATGGTTTTTTCATCATTTTCAAAACCTTTCTTTGCAGGTAGAGGCAGAGGTAGCTTAGTTAATCTTGAGCGAACTATCATAGGCAATGTTCTATTCGCCTTACTTTCATATTTTATACCAACATGCTTCTCCGGAAATTTGTTCTCACTCTCGCTGGGTGGTTGGTTGGCAAGAATTTAGAATTGGCTTCAGTTAATTGGTTCAAATAGGTCACTTAAAATGAAGTTTGATGAAAAGATTTCTAACACAAATTGTTTTCACCTACAAATTTGTCTTGTGTATGTGATGATTTTTTACCCTAGATTTTTTACCCTAGATTGCATTAAATGGATTCTTTAAATACACATAGTAATATGTGTGTTCAAAAACACCAAAAGTCTAGAGTAAAATGAGATACATAAACAAAAACTCCAAATATTCCACTAACGGAGCGGGAAAAGTCCGAGTATCCTTCCGGCTTCGTTCGCTAAAGACCATGTAATGTTGCTGCAATGCAGTGTATCGAGTAGACCGGATGTTGTGGTCACTAACGGAAGCAATCAATTTCGCTATCGAGCCGACTACCACGTTACAATGCGCCGACCAGCCAGCGGAAGACAATGAAAGTCTGCATTTTAATATATCGCTGTTTACAGATAAAAGTTTACATGAAAGACTGCAGATTCAACCATGCACTAATACCACTAACAACTAATTGTTTACATTAGTTATTTTATTATATTCTTCAACAATAACCCATCAATGCTTTTATATTTTTACATTATGAAATTATTGGCATTTCATTTGCCCTGCCATTAATGCTAGCATATACCATGCCCAGTCCGATCCAGCAAATTACTTGATACTAGTTCTGTACATATTGATGTCTCAATCGTTCCTCTAGGCATCCGCTATAAGTCATTACTTTGCCGTTTTATCTCAAATTACCAAGTGATATTTCCCCTGAAACTATACCGAACACAAGCACAAACGTACCAACCTAGATTGTTTTTTTTTTCTTACTTTGAAGGTACACTTAACGAAGCACACAATACGAACCATCGATAATGGTAAGATATTATTTACATTTATTATTACTAGCAAATGGGAAAACTATGCCTTCAATCTAGTGGCTGGGGAATCGTAACCATCACATAAAGTTGCACATAGTTTCTTACAACGATCAGGTTACGCTTGAACGAATGTTCGGTATGAACGCCAGTCCGGCCCGGTTCGTTTGCAAATGGATATCACATTCTTCTCACTACTAACACGTCTGGCAGGCTATATTCATATCACTGGGTTGCTATTTAAATTGCAGGGATTGTGGACAGCCAATATTCAATTGATGGACGAGTGACTATTTCCACTTTCTAGGTAATTTCTTACCCCGTCTGTCAATATACTTACATTGAAATCAAACTCTTAATGAAATTAAGACAAATGTTTGACATATTTAGCAAGATAATGAAGCATCAGCTTCTCAAAAGACAAAGATTATTTACAATTGCATGGCAATGTGAGCTCCAGCATTCCCAGCAAAGGCATCCAACGTTTGGTCAAGGAAATCGATTACAATAGGACGTAGAAAATCTATTGTCTATCGTTTTGATCTGTACGCTAAATACACTGCACTAATAATAGCCTAATAAATACACTAATAACCTTTCCGAAGTTTTTCACAAATAACATAACAACATATGGTCTCATGAATAAAGATCTAAGCGGCCTGTACTACTGTAGGGCGTAGTCATTGTTACGTTCGCAGCCATTACTATATAAACAACGGTGGTGTAACCTGAATCCAAATTAGTACCTGTACAAATTAGTCTGTGGTGTGCTTTTTCATTCACTGATAGAAACTCTTTTGCCTAAGGCTTTCATTTCACCTAATTCCACGGACGAGTGTATGTCCTGCTTCTGTTTAACTTTGTTCACGGATGCTTTTTCTACAATAGCAAGAATTATTTCATATACGTCGGAGTTCACACTATTACAAACGATCCCTACAAATAGGTCCGTTTTGTATAATCTTCCTTAAACTCATCTCAACTTAAACTAACAAAAACAGCTCGTAGTGTTGCATGATGGGCTAGATCGACATCGTGTTCATTACGGCAATGTTTTACACTATTAATGACAACATTCCTCACAACAACAAAAATCAAGTAAGTTCAAATACAATTTGTTAAAATACTCTTTCCATACCCAATTCACATTTCTTACTTTGTAATTGACTTTCGTGGGCACGAAATCTACAATCGGAAATGGATAAGACTGTTTAAAAGAGAACCATTCAATCGATTATAAATGTGAATTTCAAAGAAACTAAATCCAGTTGAATGAAACCCCTCATGAGGGATGACTGAAGATTTAGAAGTATGCATTGTGTTTCCATTTTTTTAACCGCTAAAATAGGGTTCGATTCTGCTTTATCCCCACCTATGCAACAAATCCTCCAACAGAAATTTGACACTTTTACACATGAAGCACGGATCGACATCAATTGGCTGCCGCTTGTGTGAAGCCTTATGTGTGTGCTTCGTTGTGTTTGAGCCGTAAATCCTACGTAATGTGTGAATAAACAAACGATGTAATCGACGATCGGTGGGTATTTGTGGCATTTGGGTTGAAATACCCCTTGTTTGACAGTGTGCCGCCGATAAGCCTGAAAAGGGTTTGAGGCAGCTGAAAAACGAAACAATCGAGGCAGAGCAACGCAACGCAACAATCGTTATATATTTTTGGGCAGTTTTTTTATCCTTTCGAAATGAACGATTGAAAATTCGAATGATAGCATTTCAATGCAAAAGGAACAGATATTGTACACTATTAAAACTTTTCAACTTTGTTGTATTTCAATAATCAAAAAAGACATATGGTCTTTTCAATTGTTTGTCTTAAGCATACAAATTTGTGTCACATTTGGAAAATATTTTAGAGCAAAAGAAAAAAAAACTTTTCCTCTGAAATGGCTCATTACACTTTTTGATACGATTGAACGCGTCTCATATCGCAACTCCGGAAATAACTCGCTTTCGCTGGTACGACACAATCACGGCACATCTTCCCATCCGTTTGCCGAATGATTCGAACGCGTGATGAACAAAGAAGAGATCTGTTACTTTGAAGTATCTTGATGACAAGGCACGCAATCTTTCACCGATGCGATATAGAGTACGTGCCTATCGCGAAACTACAGGGCACGTAAGCGATGGCAACAGAGAAAGTCAATAAAACGCAATCATGTGCTAAAGTGATGATATGGTACACCTCCTACCTTTAGCACTCTTTCGATTGAGTTATGCTGGGGTGTGTTGAAAGACACCTGAACGCAACCGCCTACAACAATCTTCACAATTCAACAATTTCAAATTGAGTAGGTAGATCGTATGCGTGCCTTAGAAAGAATGGATATACGCTCGAAGCTAAACTACACCTATTCTGTGTTGTGTAAAGGACACCTTTATTCATGATCTCTACACTTATACTCGAACGCTATTTTACTGTTTCAAACATGGACAAACACATGTGTTGTAATACTTTATTCCAGGTTTTACATACATTTGCATTCATCCATACAAGCGTACTTTAACAATTCTATTCGCCTATTACCAAATACACACATGTTGCACATTTGGTTTAGTTTCAAAACCATTTTAACGATCCCGTTGTCCAAAAGCGTTTCCGTGCTTCCATTAAAATGCTTGGTACACATTAAGCGTAAACAAACTTTACACGATCAGTTGTGGTCCCTAGGTCGGAAGCCTCTAGCTACGACGCTGCCACAGCAAATCGCAAATCGGTACCACTAATACCCACCGCCGGTGCCTGGTATAGCGCTATCCAACTACTGCACCATGGTCGCGTAAACATCATTAGGTGTTTAGCTCTCGGGAGCCACTTTACTGATGGCATAATCTTTGCGGTTGACCACCGCATTGACTCGCTGCCGTTTGACGTGATGCACCCGTTCGGATGTGCCCGGAATATTATCTACCGGGCTAAAAGTTAACCAAATTCCGGTGAACCATTTTCCATTGCGATGAATAAAACAGATTTGAAATATTTTTCCCCAAACCACCACGTTCGCCCATTAGTGGGTGTGATAAACAGATTATTGTAAAACGTAGTTTACTATAAATGATAAATAGCTTTTGTATGTAGAATGTTGTTAATATTTAACTAAATCGTCTATACAACATTCACAACAAAACGCTCCAACACATTATTTCTTCTTTTTTGTCACGGCAAAAGTAGTATATGCGTGATTATTGAAACGAAAAAGATCAATGGGATTTTACACTTCCATCGTACGTACTTCCAGTTCTTCAGGGATTACTCATTATACATTCACCTCTAATGAGCACCCCGAGTGCAAGCAACATGATGCATAAGCTTTTTTATTTTTCAGTCACTGAGCTCGATGCTACTGTATTTAATCTTCATACGAATAATAAAAACAAAGCTTTCCATATACTTTCAAAAAACCATCATTAAAAAACTCTAAGACCATACAATTTAAATCATGTTGTTTTAGACAAACAGTGTCTTATTTTGTTTATTTTCGAGCTTTGTTTTGTTGGGAATAGTTTTAATATCATTTAATTTATTTTGATATTCATATAGAACTTTAGAACAAAATCGTACACCCAACAAATCTATATAAATAAAAATAACTAAATCCCTATCCAACGAAAAATCCTTAGAACTTTATCCCGCACTCAACTAGAGCCAGGATCTTACGTAAGCCAAGTGTAACATCGGATTATCCTCGATTCTTCGTAGCGAAAACTCAAACTCAAGCGCCAGCCATTCTCATCAACGTATACCCTTAAATATTCGCTTCGTTTAACAAAGTAATGCGTAACTAAGCAACTGGTCGACACAAGGAGCGATAGAGAGAGGAAACGAGAAGGGAATGAAAAAAGCTTTACAAATCGACCAAGGGATCAAATGCTACGCGCTATGAAGCGGAACTTCTTGTCTTAACAGTCTATGAAATAAAGCTCCGAAAGGTTAAGCGGGGAATAAAGCTATTCAACTACACTACCACGAGTTTCTCTTTGAAGGCTCTCTTCCCGTTATACAAAAAAAAGTAATCTCCCCGAATCTAATGTGACAAAAACAAGCATCTAAAAGTACAGAATTTGAATTAAATAACTACTTATTTCAAAAAGAAACGTTGCAAATTGTGTTTGTTGTGGTGCACAAAAAGAAATGTAAAATAATGTAATGCAAAATTAAAATGGTAGAGCAAATAAAATACTCTATTTAATTAATTTGACTATTAAACTACTTGACTATTCCGCTCATACGTGTGCACCTTCTTTTAAATATTATTCTATTGGTGAAAGTAAAATTAAAATAAAAACTGTCTGCCTATTCTTTGTATGCCACTTGCCTTTCTTGCACAGCTTCAAAAGATAAGGAAGCTCAACCGGTATGCCAAAATTGTTACGTACCACGGTTTTCACCTTTGCCGGCAAGCAACGATTTTGTTTATTCTAGTGGCTTCCTATTTAATTTCTCTAATTAGTGCTGCTGCTGCCACTGTTACTGCAACATGGTCGTGCATGCAGTTATCGGCACCGTACACATTCGCTTCTTATTGTGCCGCATTGTATGTTTTCCTTGCAAACTACTATATGTGTTGGCCCGATTGTTTGCAGGAGCCAGGCCTGGTGCTGATGAGCTGATAAAATTTTCTAGTTGCTTTAAAATGAAACGAAAATCCCGTACGTTTATAGACTGGCCGTACCAACCGAGCCATATTAATTTTATGCCGGATTTTGCTCTTTCTGTAAGCACTTCATAAGAGCGTATTTTCGTATGCACCCGCGTGAAGTGAAGCAAAGAACACAGTTTTTAATTAAATTTTCCGACAACACCAACATGTCTGCTGCACCATGTTCCTCGGTAATGTTCTTATTCCTAAATACTTTCTTTTTTTTTCCAAAATTTTACGAAATTTATTCAATGAGGAACAGTCTTGTAACGCTTTAGGATTCTTTTTTTATTAAACATTATAAAAATATACCCGTAGCAGGGTTTTATTAAAGCATGTACACAATAATGGTACCAGTTAATATGTTTAATACTTTGAACGACAGCCCAACACTGGCAACCAAGATAATATAAAATGTTTTAGTTCAGTTACACTTCCGTCCTCAACAAAACACGACCAATACAGCAGTGTTCAATATTTCAGTTTGGTATTCATTTGTTTTCTTTCCCGTACACGTTTGCAGCTACTTTCTCTTCCTTTCAGTTGTTAGAAGCCTTTCTAGAACCAAAACAAAAGCAAAAATTGTTACAGGAACGATGGTTCATAGGTAACACGTAACCTTTTAATTACTGTTCCATATGGATGGGATAGCGGAAAATTGTGATTGTGAGCGAAAACAAGTGATGCTGCTTGTTGTTACTTTTTCCTCTTATTATCTTCCTAACAGTGTATGATTTTTCTGTTATGATAAGAAATTGGATATATTTTTAAAATTTAAACAAGCTTTAAACACCTTTCATCTGAATAATTTTTGAACATAATGCGCTTCACTGCATGTTGTATTTTTCTTCATCGATATTTTCCCTATACCTTGACTCTATCTTCGATTTCATTTAATTGAACTTAACTTTAAAACTGAACTGTTATTGTTATTAAAATAAAAACGATTTTATTGAGGCTGAGGCTTATTTTTTATTCCCTTCCAATATCTTTTCTGAATTGAAAATTTCGATTGTACTTCAATCAATTTTAAACTAAAAACGAAACAAAAAATAAACCATTTCATGTTCAAAATAAAAAAAAAAACAATATTTAATAACAAATACATCTTTAACAACACGGTACAAAATTATATTTTTCATACTTCCAACACCCAGTCTGCTCTTAATGGACCTGAAATTAGATGCCAATCATTTCCATTTTACTGATGGAAAACTGCACTACGTGCACTTTCCTTGTGCACTATTTGTGCTGCTACGCAAATACTTCAACCTCCGGGCTAAGTAATTGGACGCCTATGGACGGCTTAATTTGATAAACTTTGCTGTTCAGAGGATAAAAAAAAACAACCCATCCATAATAGATATTTTTCCATCGCAAAACTTTCATTCCTTCTATAGTGATGCAACTCCATCCAGGACTTAAGTTTTGTGCCTAGTGCCATTTTTGTGTTCCTGCTAGCGCTTCCCTTAAGATCCATCCATCTCCTGGGGGCCATAATATTGAATGGAGTGACAACGCATCGCAACTAACTTTCAAATCTCGTTCAGTGCACCACCCCAAAAAACGCACTTCCTTTTCATCACTCGGAACAGCTTTTCCAAATTTTGGTTCCTCGCTATCCATCTAGTGGCTGAGAGTACCGACAAAACTTTTCCAACTGGCTGCACCATCACCCCTAAGAATTATTCACCAGGGTGGGTTGGTGTCTTGCTGTGATGGAAATGCTTCAAAAGCTGCCACACGTTCAGTAGTGATGCGGGAGACGGCTAGCAGGGAGAACAAATTTTAGTTTCACATTAACATTTTGTCATTAAAAATTCCGTTTTGTGTAATAACTTTTCTTTTCCGCGAACGAGCTCGCCTTTTTCCATCAAAACTTTGCAATTTTCCGCCCAGCTGAATCGCGACGTCGCTACCCCACTGTTGCTGCCTGAAGCCTGGGCGTATTATTTCAGGCATCGAGTCAGCCCATTCAAACCTTCCAATCTTCCGCAGAACTCTCATGGTACACCGGCACACGCATTCCGGCAGGATGCAATAACGATCGTCATTTGTTCGTCATCGTCATCAAAACCGCAACCGTTTGGGAAGGTTTTTATGATAGAATGCAAACTTTAATCGTCATGTCACGCTTCATCAGACCACTGCGGCTCGTTTAATGAATTGGTTTCAAGAATGACTGATAATTTGTTTAAAAGAGGGCCACAGCGTGAGAGAACGCACACACACACACACACACATGCACACCGACACGCACATGCACACTCCTTTTCCGCCGTTTAATCAACATAATTTCTCTCACGAGGAGACCCCGAATGGCCCGGTGCAGCAAAGTTTTC
>KB699938.1:0-26538 GCA_000349165.1 Anopheles christyi | reverse complement strand
CCTTTTGTGATAATCGCTGGCAATTATTTTACACCATGCTAGTAGCCAAACCCCAAGCCATTCCCTTGCTTGGGATGCTGTTTTGCATACCTCTGCATCACACACACACACACATACACGCAAAGGTGTGGGCAAGGGTTTTTTTTTTTTGTTGTTCTCTACTCGCTTCTGTCAATCTCGGTCTCCCAAAAAATCCCTTTTCAAAAACAATCGGCCAAGCCCTGCGTGTGTTGCACGCTTGACACGAGGTGTGCATGTTATTTTTATCCGAATTAAACGCCCGTGCCAGTGCGTATCGGGAACGAAGCGGCCTTTGAGGTTGGTTGCTGCTGCTGCTGCTAAGGGCCCCTTAAACTCCAAACACCGGACGGAGGGTCACGGCTTGATTGGTAGTCGGCGTTTTAATGTTAAAGAGTTTAGACCACTTTTTCACACCAACAACGGTTCACATCAGTCTCTTTTTTTTTTTTTGGCCGGTACGGTTTGGTCGAAACGATCGCATAAACACCCCTCCCGGGGTCGTTCAACGTGAGCTCGTGTGGCTGCTGCATTGTACCATTGATTTTTTGGGGCGCTGCACTACACTCTCCTCCACTCGATCGTGCGAACACGTTTTAGATCGTCTTCATGGCTTTTCTCCATGTCATTTTTTGTAGCTTCTTGCTCTGTTCGGTTATCTGCCGCCTTGAAAGCATCTACAAATAATAATTCGAGTGCTGGAACGTTGGCGTTGAGGCGTAGCGTAACCGAAAATCCCTTACCTCATCGTAATCATCTTGTATGACAGACTGAATTGTCATAATTATGGCAATTTGCGTTAATTTTTTCCTCGCTGCCCGGCTTTTTGCTCCCCAACCCCCTTTTCCCCCACACTCTGCCAGCCCCGGAAATCTCGAAGAAATGTTCACTGGGCGCATGTGAAAACAATTTCATTGCGTTACGGCTGAACGTGCGAATCCCGGCGGACCACACGCATTCTGCATGTTCGAACTCCATTACGCGAGCCGTCGAGTTGCAACGGGCATTGGAGCAAATCGTACCGAAAGAAGTCAAGGATCAAGGATGAATTGTAACTTTGATTGTCGATCGTTCGATCAATTTGATCAGAGGGTCAATTCTCTAGGTCCGGTAACTCGATAATGGCTTTGCAGAATGAACCTACTCAACAGTGCGAGCAGTTTAACTGGTTTGCAGAAACCGACGAAAACGAAACTTGTGATTATTTAATTAAATTTGATCGATCCAATCGATCGTCCCATTGCTGGGTCGAGACGAGAGGTCAAGCCTCTCCAGGGCACAGACACAGACCGTATCCTCCACGTGCGTTATCAATGCCAAGGTCTTCCTGTATTTTGACCGGACGTCCAGATTTGATCGTTACGTCTACTTTGCTCGCAATATTCAATCGAAGTGTAATTTACGATGTGCCATGAGTACACACGTTAATTGCAAACAACGCGCCAGCAAAGATCGAACGCAAGAGATAAGCATCTCATCGGCCCGTGAGACACTGACATGGACAGCCCTAAAACTCTTTTGCTCGATCGGGTGAAATTATGATAACAGCAGCGAACGGATCCTTGATCTCTTTCGTCCCAAGCAACGCTAATTAATGCTTCGCATCTTGCTGCTGCTTTGTTGGATAAGCAAAAAAGCTTTAAATTGTTGCAACATTGGCTCGAGGGTCCTGTGCTTGGACGCATTTCAATTGCTTGCCTTGGTCGAGTTTGTGTCCTGGTTGTTAAACATGGGCTCCTCCTAATTGGGTCATTAAAATGGCCAGCAACTGCGGCGCAACTCCCAGGACGATCGGTGCCGTATCGTCTTTGATGTATCATCGATAACTTCATTCCAGTTGGGAATGGGGAATAGGGGTTATTACATAGCCTGCGGCATATGAGCAAGCATTCCCCATTTCCTTCGTCAAGGATTCCTGCCAACTTGCGAGATGGTTTGTTTTTCCTTCAAGAATGTTCTCCTCACAAGGGGGAAGTTGTCGTCAGGGGTTTGCCTGGTTCTGGTTCCTCTCCTTGAACGATGATTGATCGCTCGCTCGCTCCACCTGTTCGCCGGGTCAGGGTCCCTGATAAACGAATCTAAATAGCGCTTGTGACAACACAAAAAACAATTGTCTGCGAGCGATCTGGCCTGGTTGGTGGCGACGACGACTGTTGGCGGTGTGGCAAGATGCAGGATCCATTATTTTTTATGTCGTGTTTTATAATATTTCCTTTAAATCGTGTATAATAATATGGTGGTGTCTTAAAACTGGTTTAGGTGGTTGCCTCCCGTCCCCGCTTCAGCTCATAGTAAGGGGTGCTGTCGAGGTTCCCGATGGTCGACAAGTGCTTTCGCATTGGATTTCACGTATCACGCTACCGAGAGCACTGGGCTGAAATAGTGGTTCAAAATTCAAAAACGCACCAGAAACCGACAAAAAACTGTATGCACATACACATGTGCATACCACATGCTGCTACTCCCCCCTCTACCACCCTTCCCGATAACACGGTACCGGTTCAATGAGCCACGAAGCCTATAAAAACCAAATCAATCAAGAGCTAACAAGCGTGGCGCGTAACGCTAACAAGTCGAATCCGTCAACCCACCAGAAGCGCCTTGAAGCGGGCGAGCGAGAGAGTCAAGGCCGTGCCGGTTAGGATGTCAGGCAATATCGTCCGCCTAATGGTTTTGCGGGCGGTTTCACTGCTGCTGGTGGAACCGAAATATTTCGCCAAGCGGAAGCGATTCGCCGCACAAACCGGTAAAAACCGGTCGTTTTATTCCTCGTGGATTAGTTTTTTTATTTTGTTTTGTTTGCGGGACTGCCTTCTAGTTTGATCACGTTACGATCATCCGGTAGTCAGGTGGATTTAAATCAAATCAGTTTTTCATTTTTTTGCACCATACACACACACGCCCCAAAACTAAACCCCCCAGCCCAGGGTTATTATCATGCTTGTTGGATTAGATGGGTTGGCTGAGCGATCGCCTTCGAACTAGTTTTGGGGAGGAATTTTGTTTGCTCCAGGAACACATTCTGCCGCCCAAAGGCTTCAAGTTTTTTGCCTTCAACCGGATTTTTTTTTTTTTTTTTTTTTTTTGTTGAACGCAATGTTTATTCATGTGAACAAGTGAACTAGCACTCCGCACGGTCCGATGAGAAAAAACGCCGCCCAATTATGGTCGTAACTTGATTCCTCGAATTCTCATTCACCGCGGGTGCAATCATGCACTTTACTGAGTCTTCAAACTGTTGTTTGGCTTAATGATTGTCTTTTTAGTTTATTTAGTTCAGTCTTCATTTAAGCTAAAGCGCACGTGCATTGTACTGTTGGTCGCTTAATTTTATTAGAAAATTAACTTTTCCAACAGCCCATGGTCACACTGCGCTTCAGGCTTGCCCCATTAATCACCAGTGAGCTGCGAATTTCCACAGTTTCTGTGTCAAACAATTAACAAACGCTTGGATGGTGATCTTCACTGTAGGCAGATGGGGAGAAATTTGCATTTTTACCACCATTTTCTGTAGCAAAATCTCATTCGGTCTGCATTAAAATAAATTAAGCACAAAATGTTATAGCCGTGTTTTTTAAATAATTCCCTGTAGGGAAAACTCCGCACTTCCCACTCCAATCTTCCCATAGTTTGCCCGTGTCAGGTTTCGTCGCTTCATCTTTATTTTTTGTTCAAGCCACCCGTCCCCCCGAAACCGGCGTGCGACAACGTATCGAACCGGGCAGGGATCCATAAACTGCTAATGGCTTTCTACCGGTTATTCAACATTTCAGCATTTTCCCACAGCGCCCCAGCATGAGCGAGCGTAATGAGGTCACCGCGATATGGACGATCGATGTATGCAGTTGGTATTTTAATAGAGGAAATGCATTTTACAAACCATCTTGCGGGATCGTGTTTGGCGGATTGGCGTTTGATTAGAAATTTCCTCCATCGAGTCCGTCCTAACAAACCTCCTCAAGGAATGCTTCTTCCCGATGTGCGATGTGTGCGATCTTAAATCATTATTTTGTCTGGTGTTATTGCAATCCTCCCATTAGGCCCCAGGTAGAGCTAAAGCGGGAAAATGGATTTTGTTTATGTAAAAATGATGTTCCAATCAGTTTCTCTCTGATCTCCAATAATGCGCATTGCTTGTGTTAATAATTTAAGAGCGGAACAAAGCCATCGAATCTACTACCGCTCGAGCGACATTCACCTTTTGTTCACTCATCATAACGCTCGATCTAAACGGTTGCGGAAAAGCTAGCAGGTTTCACAATTGACCAATAAAAACAATGAATGCACAATTTCTCTATTCGCTTGCATGCGTTCTGTTCGAGCCAATGTCCATCGATCTTTCGGTTGAACTTTTAACGGATAAATTACTCCGCCCGTTGCATTGCTAGAACCAAACACAATCGGCACATATTTTATCGATGTCTTGGTCTTGCGCTCAACAACTGCATGCCGAGACACGTATTTTCCCTCGCCTACTCGCCAACATTATTATCCTTTCTGGGTTAGCAAGGTTGGAGCACTTGGGTGGACTTTTGTCTGCTAGGCAGGCAATTCTTGTGCTCCCGATAACCTTACCATAAGCTGCCCGTTTGATTGATGTATGCAACGGTAGCGCGCATGTTGAAATTTCTCTTCGAAAGAATCCGTTGTTGGACGGTTGCCTGTCCAGTTCGGTATCAGTGTAATATATTTTCGTTAGCAACTGGCGAAAGGTACCGCCACAAACAGAGGAGGAAAATAAGGACCGATCTTGATGCTGCACTGGAAACAAACGGTAACCAATTTTGTTTTTTGTTTTTGTTTGCACCTGCCGAAAGTGTAAAGAAGGAAAACACAGGAGGAGTGTGGGATCTTTATCATCGGCTCACCCGATCGGGTGGCGATAAGACAAGCTTCCGAAATTTAGCGGCAAAACACATTTGCCTGCTATCTCGCAAATTTATCGATACCACAAGCGTACAAGGCGTATTTGGGTTTTCGGTTTAATTGAAATTAATTATTTCACGAAATGCAAGCAACCGAATGGAATCTGATAAGTGCCCAATAATTGTGACATTCAATTTATTACGAAGCATTGGTGAGCTTGGTGAAGAATATTTTGAATTCATTCTAATTAATCTGGTGATTGCTTCATTCCTTCCCGCTGCCTGTGTCGCCTGTGTAGGGCCCGTAGCGTCAACCTAAACCGAGCGTCAAAACGTTAAGCACCTTAGCAAGTAACCCTTTCTCTCTCTGTCTCTCCCTTACCCTTTTAATATCCAATCACAGTCGCCTTGAAAACGCAACACTGCCAATTTGCAGCATAATTTACAGCGCTTTTTATCTCAAATAATGAAATAATCATTACTCTTGTGCAGCCGCCGCCGCCACCACCGCCCTCTGTTCCACTGGTGGGAGCCCTTTTTCGTGGGATGTTGATCCGCTCTCGCTCGTGCTCTCCTTTCTCGCTCCATTCTCAGCCATTCGGGCGTGTGCGATGCGATAATGCTTTTGTTTGTATGACGGGAGGCGAATGAGAGCAACAAACCGGTCTGGAGTTGGCAATAGCCACCGACACAACACATCCCGGAGGCGAAACCGATTTGACAAGTGCAGCAGGTAAAGTGGAGCTGGAAGTGTACCGCTTTGCTGCAGTTTTGCTACACTTTAGTTGCACCCACTCCTACCGGTTAAGGTGTCCCTCGGGGGAGAGATAGTTTCTCATCAATATTCCACACATCCTGTGACACCGCTGTGATCGGTCCATTCTGTTGTCGATTTGCCCTGCAGCTGATGCAGGACGTGTAATTCACCTGATCGACATGCTGCCCAGGCGGTGCAGGGATCGGCACACTGTCGTTGATCGTTTTTCGATTGAACCATTGCAACAACAACAACAACAACAACAACAAACCATAGTTAAGTGGGTTGATTAGTCACTGGTGTTTGGTACACCGCTTCAAAGCGTAAGGTTATGTTTATGATACACAAGAAGCAATGCAAATATATATTTGTTTAGCAATTTAAAACAAACATTTACATAAACCGCCACAGCAAATTGATGTAATGCAAGTAACGGGCTGGCATTCATAAACTTATCACCTTATTTGCAATGTCCAGACCACTATGATGCAATATTGTTGTCGTTCTAGATCACTTGATCCTCGATTTTGTTTTTTTTTTGCAGTCCCTATCGAAGAGGTCAATGAATCATGTACCGTTACCCTCTCGCTCCACGTCTCTCCTTCATTCTGAGAACTTCATGTGGGAGTCTAGTTGGCTGACCGATCATGTACCACGTGTTCGCGTGTTAGCGAACTGTACCACGCGCACCACAAATCGGTCAGTCACGATATTCTAAGGCACCCCGGTACATGCTCGGAAGGGCGGACAGCAAAATGGTAGCCGCCCAACAGTGAGAGGCAGAGGGAGAGAGAGATACTGTAATGATCGTAAGATTTGACGAGACATGACAAGCGTTCGGACAAGCGTCAGGTTGATCACTTTCATGGTGGGGAGTGGGGCGCGGGGTTTGTGTGGATAAAAACGACACATAGTTCACCCTAAACCCATAACAGAACGCTAGCAAAGCGTGAATATCGAAATCAGATCACAAAATCGCCAACACGGATCACGATGCAGAATGGATTGAGTTTTCGCATATCGTCCGATCGGAACAATGCGCGAGCCAGCATCGGTTGACGGTTTGTTGGGCGACACTGCTGCCAACCCAATCGCGTTGCGTAATGCAGCTCCAAATTGATTGATCATATGCACGCGTGCACGAACCGAAGGACACCGAATGCCGACTGGAAGTGTCAAAAGCGTTCTCTGCAATAAAGACATCGTGTGGGGCATGAGGGTGATCGTATCGGTGGTCCAGCTTCTGCGGCACCTTCCGGTCCTTGTGCCGTTAATTTCGTTTGATGATTCGATTAAGCTCACGGTCTCGGTGTGTCCTTGCGTCTTAACTTTGAGAAAACTTTAAATATTTGCACTTCATCACCACAAGGCGAGATCACTGTTTGCAAAACAGTGCTAATTAAATAATGCTGCCATGCTGATTCCGTAAATGATGGCAACTGTTCAGCAGGGACTGCAAAAACTGACTGCTTTAATGCAATGTCCGAATGTTTTTTTCTTTCAACTACTCGAAAGCTCTGAGCCGTACCGACTGTAACACGATTTGATAGCAAGTAATATCATTCGTTTCTGGCGAGCGTGAAACCCCCTTCAAAGCAAACCGACACCGACACCAGGGTTTTATAGATATTGCTTGCGGCTTATCTAAAGGGGCACTAGTTGTTATGAACTGCCCGTCAGCCGATAGGACATTAGCGTTTGAATTTATTATTTTAATTTATTTAAAGCTCTTGCACATTCTGCTTCCGATAACGATTCTGTCCGGCGACGTGATTTGTTTGAGCGTTTTGATCAACCATATCCTTCGAGTTGCCATAATCGAACCTCTTCAAATAAAGTACAATCAGGCCGTGACTTCCTTCAGGCTCCAATCATTCCACTTCGCAACAATTTGCAGCCAGTGCATTTCCTTCAGGCCACGATTTTCTCGTTAGCACCAAGAACTTGTTAAGTGAGGTGGAGGACAAGAATGCGCCAGCGCATACGCCAACAAACACCTGTCGTATAGGACCTCGCCCACCCCATATCCACACTCTCATTAATACAAACACACATAACAAACCGGCGGTACAGCTCTTGAGCCACGTAACTTACCGCGCTAATCCCACGTTAATTAACAAAATCACTTTCATAAGCTTTAGATTTCAAATTTATTGCCACGAATCGAAACCCGCACCTCGAACCGCGGTGGACAGTTGATCGTTGATTTTCTCGCACACACTAGTGCTAAGGGGTGGAGTACGCTCGCCTGCACTCGAGGGCACTTGGAGGGTTCTGCAAGGGTGTCCCATTTTAGCATAAAAGGTTCATATGAAGCGGCTTGCCACCGGCCACTTGAAACCATTATCACGTGATGAAGGTTGTGATATGCATTTGCCGGTCGCTCTTTTGTGCATTTAGTAATTGTAAGGGGATACGAGGTGTGCGCGCGGTGGGCAACATGATACAAAAACCATGTCCAGCAGGTTCAACAGACGACATTAACGCAGACCGAGGCGGAGCATAAGACGAATGGATACTTTTTTTCCCCCAATCTCACCCCAGAGACGAACTAAATCAGCATAATCCTATGCTGCGACACTTGTTGCACTCCCTGTGGAACCCGCCCTGCACCGCCTTGTGACGCTTATCGGGACGCTTGGAAAAGTCATCAGCGGTGCGAGTGCACGAAAGCCTCCTTTACCCAAAGGGAACGACGAGGACGACGACGACGATGCTTTTGCCAGGAACTTGCACACACGAGCATCGAGGGCATGACCCGAACTCGTTGTATGCATTTGGTTGAGTTGCGTACACACAAAAAACACCCTCCCCGCTGGTGCGCCCTTGTTTCTCCCTTCCCTCAGGCTGCGACACATCGGTAAGCTCATAAATCAAGCAAAATCTTAAAAAACAGTCAGCCAGCAATGGACTGCTCTGACCTATGCACCTACTTTTTGATCCTGGTCGGCTGGAAATGGGAAACTTGTGGGTGCGCAACACATCTCGCACACACCTTGACCGTTGTGGGGTGGAGCTTTTGCGCCCTAATAAGTCTGAGGTGCAGGGGTGTAAGCATCGTGTACGCCGTTTTGCTGCGTCGGTGTGTCGACGGAACGGTGTGTGCTGCGGTCATTTGCATACTCTTTGGATTGCGAAGCGATGTTTAAGAGTGGTATGTGTTCTTGCAAAGGAGGATAAGGGGAGGGAGGGAGAAGTGGGAGAACATTGGCCAAACAAGTGCAAACATTATGCAGCTACTTTATTTAATGAGTGTGGACAAGGTTTGGGGATTTTGTTTTTCTCCTATTTTAATAGAGCTTGTGCTTGCCCTTTACGAGCAAACAAAGCCGAGGATTGCTTAATAAGACATGAAAAGCTTGTTTGCTCAAAATATCACCAATAAGACTCGTATAATTCTATTTTAATATACTTCCTTAAAGTACTCCATTTTGCTGAAACGGTCATTCTACAGCATGCTCGCTATCCAAAAAGGAGGTGAGAAAACCGGTGGGCCTATCTTTCCGAACGGATCTTTCAATTTTTACATTTCACAATACACCCCCAATCGTGCTGGACAGCTTAAGGCGTTGTAGGAGCGCCGGTGGAAAAGTTCATCCAAAACTAAAATCACTCGTTCAAACTTCCATTCTGCACAAAGTACCGAGTCATGTTTCCCCGTAATGAACCGTTTCAACAGCCTTCCGAGGAACACGGACGATGTTGACGAGAAAAAACCACCGGGCCTCAACAATTGATCAAATACTGTGACAAATCGCACCAATTCTCGCCTCAATGCATGTGAGGAATGGGCATTGCACGTAAATGGGCACTACTTAGCCCTTTGCTAGCTCCCAATCGGGTGGGTATAAAGCACAGCTCGGAAACAAACAAACTACAAATCATTGTAGGCAACATTGAGAAAAACAACCCCTTGACCACCACCGAGCAGGAATCGCTTTTAACAGCCAAACACTGAGCCAGGAAGGAAAAATAGGACACACGAGGGCTTGAGTCAGATTATGAGTCGACTTTTGACGCGTTTCAACCGCTTGGTTGGTGATTAACTTCAGTTTGTTCCACAGTGCCCACAAGCCCGTCCAAGATCGGCTGAGATGCACTTGAGCACATGCATCATCAGCCGGCATCACATTCCGGTGATCAAATTGTACTCCACTGGCCTTCATCAGTTTCAGAGAAATAATCTCTAATCCTGCCCGGGTTGAAGAATGACCAACAGCCCAAAATGGATTCCAGCAGGCAAGCCAGTCCCCGCCCAATATTGAACACATTTCTTTTCAAATTGGTAAAACTCAAACCCCCTGCTAGCCTGCAGTACAACCATTTAAGAGCTCCTTTTTATTAACTTGCTTGTTTCGGGGTTTTACGAGCATGTTCATATTTTTCCACACTTTTCTCCATGGCCCCTTTGCATTCTGGCGTTCTGTGCGCCAACTTGTCAACTCGGCCCGCTACATACAGCGCGAGACAACAACACAAAAAAGGAACCTACACCCAAGTTAACGGAAACAACAGGGGGCAAATAATTTACAATGCACAACCACTGCGATGGGAAGTTCTACGCGATTTCGCATGATTTCTTTCCCGTAAATTACCCATAAATATTTATAGACCTTCAGCGTCGGATGGACGAAACGAGATATGGTAGGTACAGTTTAAGTACCCGACGACCCGTTTATGATGGCTCCAGCCAGCCCCCGGGGTCTGTCAGCTCGTCCGTTAGTGACGCCAGAAAATGGAGATCTCGAAAAAAAACCACACCAATGGCAACATTTGATTTATGCTCCACAGTCAATAGGACGCGGCAACGCGTCACGATTGCGGACAAAACGGAAAATTCATCTCGTGATCACGTGCCAACGCAATTATCGTGCGTCTGGAAAAGCTTGGAATCGATCCCGAGGGAATACCCGCTCTACGATTGTTTTGATTGAGATTGAAAAAATAATCGTCACCGGGGAAGATTCTGCTGCGTCTCTGACATCCGATAAACGACGATGGCTCCAGCAATGGTGATAGGAATATGGAAAAACACTGGCGTCACTATGCATGTTGACACGTTCTATTTAACACCACCGTGAAGCCCCGAATCATCCTTTCTGCACTGTGGTTTAATTATTTTGTGTGCCTAGGAAAGGAGACGTGATGTGCCTGGTAATAATTTGCAGCCAGATTTGGGGTCAACCATTAAAAGGGAGGGATTTAAATAAATTACTCTTACTGGATTTGCTTTTTTGTAGTCCTGTTTACTTCTTGATCTTGATGGTACCGGGCTCCTGAAAGACGCTCCGTCGATTGTTGGTGGCCTCAATGACTCAATGAAGCTGAGAAGGGTGGAAGAAAGTTCAAAGTTGTGCCGCCCGCCAGCGTCCAGATCCTGCGCAGAGTCGTTATCTTAAATGCTCAAAAGCCACCTTCTTTCTGCCCGATTCCGACAAATCTACAAATTGTCTCAGAAGCTGGCTGAATGCTTGTACTGGCCGGCCCGACGATGAAGACATGGGATTTGTTTATGTTACTAATTTTTCTTCTCTTCTTGTCGGCTTGCCCCGGGAATGGACGTATTTTTCTGGGATTTTTTTTTGTGTGTAGTAATCTCTGGAATGACTTTCTTTTCATTGAATGCTTCCTTCCCCAAATGTGCCCGATGTGCTGCTCGATCAAAGTGAACTAAAAGAGTGGTGGAAGCGGAAGGGTAAAAATCCGCTGGTACATCTCCAACCGCGGCACAAGAACCGGTTGTCCATTACCAGCGAATGGTGGCTACCGGAATGCGGTGATGTTGTTGCTGCACTATTGCTCCACTGGGCCTGACAGGGCTGGAGCCGTTGCGGTCCGGTTGATAGAAAATCGAAATGCTAACCGAGCTGGAAGCGCTCGAGCAATGGCATCGACTCGCTTAATAGATGTTTATTTTTCCTAATCGTCAGTAAATTTCAGCGAAACATAATTACATTTTACACCTAATCGCTTGGCGTTCGCTCGGGTTTCCCTCCTTCGATCGATTGATCGTTCACCCAAACTGCCAAACGGTACACAGGGTAATACCTTTGGGGGGGGGGGGACGTTGAGAATGAGCGGTTAAAAGGTGAGCAAGGCCTTTCGGTCAGCTTAATGGCTGTGTGAGCGGGCGAATCGGAATTAATGCAAATTAAACGCGGGGAAGGAAATGCCATAGTGTGCTCTCCCCATGGTTGTGGAATGTGTTCTGAATGTTTGTAATTGGGTGCTCAACAAACTGTACGCACCAGGTTGATCTGTTGTGCCGGGTTTATGTAGAACGCAACGTTTAACATATCATTCGTATTCGTCTGCTCATAAATTTTGCACTCACTATACACCACGGCTTAAATTGGACATTCTGAACATTTCTTTTACGAGCAATTTTGTGGTCTTGTTCTTGGGTTGATGGTTTCCTCACATCTCCTTACAAACATAAAACCCATGCTCGTGCTCGTACTCGTACACACGACCGAAGGTACAATCATTCGCACATGCTCACTTTCACTTCTTTTGGCCGTGCGCCATCCACCTACGCCGAGGGCGAGGATAAAACGGCCATCTAACCGTGACCTACAGGCGCCGCACCCAACAAAACCCCACCCCAAGCAGTTTGCTCACTTTTCCGCTTGCACAGGACAATGGTTGTTAAGGGGAGTTTGTACAGCAGCCACGCCAATCCTGTCACTAAGCTCAGTCCGTACCCGGCAGCAGCGTTTTGTCACGTGAAACGAGCACTTGGTCCCTTTCTTCTTCTGCGCAAATTTCTCTTGCACCTTTCCCGGTTGAAATGTACGGACTCTTCGCGCGGACAACCGACGACATGCAACACATGAAATGCAATTTATCGTACCCGGAGCATAATTTATGCACTGACCGGTGGCCGGCGTGGAATGCCGTTGAAATATTTAATAGTTTTTATGTTTCACCAGGTCCGGCCCACACAATTGGTGTTTTTCTAAGCATTCGCTCGACAGCTTTTCACCTTCCACCTGTCTCATGGGGGATTGGTCGAGTGGAACTGTTTTCCTCGCCCTCCCCTCCCTCTCTTCCAGGGACACTAAGCTACGAAATGTTGCAGCTAATTTAAACGGAAAAATTATCATTGCACCCCCAATGGGAGCTTTTCCACACGGGGAGTCATTATCAATGCAAATAACCGCTTCAACCTAACCATTGGCCATCGTTCCAAACGGTTTATCGTGCAATCTTCCAAGGCAGTCCCTCGAGAGAAAAAAAAGACGGGCCAACGCCCATTTGCTAGAAACTGTATCATACTCTTTTATTGTTATGCCTCATGAATGTGAGAAGCACAGATTCATTACAACCGAATAGTGGATGGGTTCCATTTAAAATGAAGAAACTTCAAAATTTGCTTATCGCTCGCGTTCATCGCTGGTTGTGTTTTAAAATACCAAATTAAAACAAAATTAAACTAACATTCCGCGGTACAGCAAAAAAAAAGCAGCAGCTCATCGTGCCGAACTTTCCCGTGCAGTGTTTAAATTATACACACAAACACACAAATACTCGGCAGGAGAGTAATGGGCGCGTTAACTGTGCCCATAATTTGCATCGGTTCCGCGCCAACCGTGTGGCAAATACGCAACGCGTCCCCTTCCGGTCTTGGAGTCTTACGATTATGCGTCTTACCGGACAGGGCCTTTCTCTCCTCCGAGTTGTCTCCAAGTTGGCTGGGTCTCCCCGTTTTGCGGGAGACTTCCAGCTGAACGGATCGTAATCGCAAATTACACCAAATCGATGAGACGGACTACTTTGCTTTGTGTGTATTATGGAAGAAGAAAATTATATCTTTCCACCCATTCCCGAAACACACACACACACATTCCATCCTGCTGCACAGGAAAACCAATCCCCGCCAACTCGTCCACCATTGTGCACTTATTGATTCTTCGATTAATTGAATTTCCTGGAGCAAAGGAACGGGAGACACGAAATCGCAGGACGGTACCTGAAGCGCATCCCTCATTTGTAGAAACAAACAAAGAAACAGACGCATAATTATGTTTGCTTGCGTACCAGCGGACTCCTTTCGCCTTCCGAGTCGACCTCCCCATCCCGGGTGGGAGAGGCGTGGACAGTAGGAATATGATGAGCATCAATTGGACAAGATTGAACAGTATGTGCACGACAGAGCTCATAGCAGATCACCTACAGGGCAGGGTTGATGATGCGTTGTGTAAGCGTTCCACACAAAAACCAAGCCCCAAACATCATGGAAAAACAAGAGACAAACACACGTCCCATCTTGCGAAAGTAGATCGTCACGGATTCGTATTTGGATAGAATTGTGTCGTTGCTGTGTCGTCGGCGATGCCCAATTTGTACTACAACACTGTTGCAGTTGTAAGCTACCATCAGCCGCAGCATCAGACGGCAGCATTTCATCATCTGGACGTATTAAATTCGAATAAATCATTTCACTATTATTAAGTAATCAAAGGTAATGTTTTAATGCAAGGACTGGTGCCACATCCTGGTATCATTTACCACGGCCGCAGACCAACGCTGTGCGCTGATTGTGTGCGCACCCGAACGTTCGCGCAGCAGGTGAACATTCGTTCGATTTATTTTCGGCGCAAAACCGTTTTGCTCTGATCGCTGGTTGTCGAGCGGAAACGTGCAAATGGCTCTTTATCACTGTTCTCAAGCGGCTTTTTTTGTTCGTTTGGAAGAGGTGAAATCGCTGCCCCATGCACCTCGTTCCCCTCAATTTAAATTCATTTATTGTTTTTTTTTTTACCGGAGCTTGGTTAGGATAAACAGCTCTCTTTGATTTTGCTTTGTTTGCTTAGGAGTGCCAAAGCACATGAAGTAGAGTAAATACGTCGCTTTAAATTCAAACACATTCGATGCGATGCGTCGCAAATGATCCGACACAAATTATATCCGCATTCAAAAGATAACTGTTACCACTAACACATCGTTTCATATTCGAACACGCTTCGCCTCGGTGTCATTTGCTTTTAAATCAGCAACACGCGAACGGTCAAATGCTAACGAAGCCACCTTAGTTACGCTCGGTTGGGCTGAAGCGTTTGTTCAAACTTGGGTCGACATTAACAGTTGAATATTGTAGCTTTTGTACTTACCCAACGCAAACTGCGTGACACTTTCTAATCGAAACGGGCAACATCTTTATTTTATTCGACTGCTGGTGAATTATTTTATTTAACGCTTATGCAAAATGTCCATGCTTTCTGCATTTGTCGCTCGAATAAAGTGCATCCCTCCGCTCTGTTAGATGCTCCGATGATGTTAATTGGAGGCTAAGAAAACCCACACAGAATTATGATTTATTTATGTCGCGATGTATTTATCTTGCCTTTGCACCATTTGATCATCTCCCAGCAAAAGCGTTCCTTTATCCAGTAGCGATCACTTTTCCTACATCTCGTTATCGGTCTTCCACACGCCATTGCCACTGTCTTCCAATTGAAGCTGCACATAAACTGCGAGACACTCACACGCATACAGACAAACACAAAAAAAGAACAGCCCCTACAGCGATTAATAGAAAGTGACAGAAATGAATTATTTTCATCGCGCAAGCATTCCTCCCATAAATGCTAGTAGGGCTGCCTCCCCTGGGCTGCCGTTTCGGATTCCGAGACCCAAGACAGCCAGTTTTGGCGAGGAAAAATCCATCCGAAGCGCCGATCGAAATGAAAAATCATGAATTTTTCAGCAGGAAAACTCGTTCGTGCGTTGCGATTAAAATTCCACCATGCTTCTTTCCTTATTGGGTGCTAGTAGCTCCCCAACCCTCTCTCTCGCTCTCTCCCTCTCTCGGTGGTAGACGGACTTCACGATTGATTAGACGATGCGCACGGCAACGCACGCTGTTGTGCGTTTTTTCTTCTGTTTTTCACCGTGTGCCAAACGGTTCCAGGAAATGATTTGTCTGGTGGAAATTCATCAACGTCTAATAAAGTCTTTGCATTTGATTAAACTGTTAGGCTGCAATGCTTTGAAATGTAATTAAATTTCAATCATATGTGTAAAGAGGAGTTATCCCATAAATCTTCCACCATTTAACAAGGCAAAGAACAACAAAATGGTCAATCCATCGCTTTGTGAGCTTACCCTTTTACTACTCTCAAAAAGTAGCAGATCCTACCAGACGATAACCTTGCGGTTGAATATCTTTACCGACGATTTATTTATTGACATTTACAACTTTTCAGTCAACCGGTAAACAACAGAGCTGGGTTGTGTCAGAGCCAATAAAAATACTTTTTATTGTTTCTCACCGTGCTGGCTAGTATTAACCCCAAGGGATATCACCGTTTGGGTGTGGCGCTGCAGTACGCTGCCGAGCAACCGGACGTATTACCCAAAGCTTGCTGTCCCATCTGGACAGGAAATCGTAAACTATATCAAAATTTGTTTTCCCCTGCTACTAATTAGAGCACTTGTTGTTGTTATCTTGATTTTTATAGTCCATAATTACAATCACACACACGCGTGTGTGTTGCGTTGCGTCCTTATTTCAGCTCTTATATAACTGTTGTCCAATACGCGGTGCCGCTCCGTTTACATTGGGTAGCTCAAAGGTTTCCCTATCGTGGTGTGTACCCTTGCAGTGCAGAGAATACCGAAAAAGTCCTTCTTCATTGCAGCTGTCCCCCTACTGGTGGGGTTGGCATTGAGCTGAACGGTTTGTACCGTGAAACCATAATCCGTGGCAGGAGATAAGGAAAAGATTTATTCCTGCTTGCACTCAGGTGCCTTCATGTAGCCCCTCCCATCCCCCCTTCCATCCTTCAAGATGCACTTGTACACATTCATCGGGGTTTGAGCCATTCTCTTTGTTGCATTTTTTGATTTTCGATGCATTTTAGCCATTCGTTGTGTGTGTGATTATCGCTGTCGTTCCCCCCTCCCCTGTTTACATAAGAAACAATCGACTGCATGTGAAGAATTTCAACCTTGATTGCAGTTTTTTGGTAGACTCAATAACTTTCACTTTTTTTGCCCATTGGTCTACCAGTCGGAGCTCGAGGAACGTCCACCTCTTTTACTTGTGGCAGGTTTTTGCTTCTGTTAAGTGATCCAAAAAAACACCAGGTGAGAAACATTTATTCCCCAAAAAAAGTTCCCCAATGGTTTGCTGCGGTGAATGATTTTGTCTGTCTAGATGCAATGTTGTATCGCTCAATCATGCCATGCAACACTAAGTATTGCAACGCCGAGGGTAACACTCACAACATTTTCGTAATATTTTCAACATCTTTTTTCTATCGCAGCATGTTTCATGAGTAAGAATCTACAGCATTTTTGAGGATTCAAAATAAATGAATTATAATGTTTACGAGCTGGGTCCAAAACGGCAACTAAAAACAAACCTCAGCAAAGAAATGCAATCCCAGCAGGCCAAACCCTCTAAAAATGGCTACTTTATGACGTCCCGATATGCAAACTGTCATGTCATCGACGCTGTGACACTAAGCAGCAGGAATCACATTTCACCACCTGCCACCGTTCCCTTCCCACGGATGTTCAGGATGACCTCACGCAAACTCCAAATGCATTTCGGAGAGTTAATTTCCCTTTTCCTTCCGCTGTTGCCTCTCCTAACCATCGACACAGCTTAAACCACATGCCGTCAACACGCAACCTTCCGGTGCCCGGTGAACATGCGGGTTTTTGGGGAACGTTTTATTCCCCTCATTCCACTCCAATCGGACACAGTTCCATAGGCGTAGGCCGGTGACAATTGGCTCGTTGACAACTCAACATCACCCGAATGTAAATTGGTCCAAATATCTCGGGGCATTCGTGCTGAATTACCATCAACGTTTGTAGTCGACAGACGAAAAATACACACTGTCCGCAAAGTACGGAAAAGTACGAAAAATATATAAATGATTCCAATGCTGCCTATACTCTTCAGACCACTACAAACCCCGTTCCCATGAACATTGTAGTATTGATCTTGATTTTTCATTTTGTCTGTACTACCCAATATTTCCAGAAGCTGGCTCCAATCGGTATCTTATGTCTGTTCGAACACAGCGTACCAGTTTTCGGTTAAAACGCGATCAGTTCATTGCGATAACAACCAGCAGAAGAAAAAAACACATGCACACAACTGCCTGAAATGAAAAGTCCTCGCTAACGGTATATAAATTGTTTTAAATCGACGCCATCGGTCTTTTATGTGCGGCAGCCACGTCAGCGTGACCGCCATGCAGGGTAAATGTTCCCAATGGCCCAGAGGAGTTTGCGCTGGGTGGAGTGCACAATTCGGGTGCCGGACGGAGGAAGGGACTAAATGTAATGCAGCATCCAACACCCAATTCGCGACCGGGGTGTGGTTGATTAAAGTTCCGTCCATAATCGATATTTTTGCACTGTTTATGCCTCCAGAGAGGCATCACCGCCTTGGAAGAATGGGGAAGATAGTACGGGAGGAAAGGAATGGGATGATGCTGGAACACAGCACGCGAAATGCATCATCGTGCGATCCCGATGGATGGATGTGAGCTCCAAAATCACTTATTAAGTCATTAAGAGATGCATGCTCTCGATACACGTTGACGGCGGCGGCAGCACATCGTTGCACTTTCCTGATGCCAGTAGCCTTAGAGTAGAGTTGGGGTCCTTGAGAATAACACCCCCCCCCCCCCCTCGCAACCACCCCTTGTGTGCATTGGGAATTTGCTTATGCAGCCTCCCTTTGCAGTTGCCACCCGCACACCATACCATCGGTTCGGCCTATCGGTTCGATTTAATCATCGGTTTGCACAGGACGAGCATGATTACAGAGCCTCAATGCTGGCGGGTGCAGTGTTTAGCCGGCCTGCAAATTCGACTCACGGCACGATCGAACTTCGGCCTCGGTGATAACAATTATTTGAGTAATGATGTTTGTTTTGCGCCCAACGCATACTCGCTCTCCACCGTCCACTACACGCGCAAGCGTTCTTGTTTGTGCTACAACAAAAACAGGCGAAATCACTTCACACACTCACTTCATAATCGTTTTAACACACAGACACCAAACATTATGCGGTAAATTGCAAATCGGTTCTGCTTTCCAAATAGTGTGTTGCCGCTTCGATAGGCTACACAGGCTGCCATGGCTCACCCTTTGCCAATATTTACCTCAATTCACTTTGTAGCTTTCAAAGCAGCATTAAAAAAATCAATTTTCCTACAACGCTCCTTCGGTGGTAGCTCTCATCTTGCAATGCTGCAGCATTAACTTCTCCTTAGGCCCTTTGCTGTGCATAACTAATTGCTGCATGAAAAAGTCTTCCCGTTGCATCCTTAACCTCAACCTTGACTTACGACCGCCGCAACAGTAAACCCATCCCATCGACGCAAATTATTGGAAATAAATCTTATCTTCCTTTCGGGTGCCTCCTGGTGCTGTCTTTCTGGGCGCAAACGAGGACGTGTTGTTGCCCCCGTCCGTGGGCGTCGATTACTAACTGTCCAATAAGGAAGATTTAATACATCTGCAGCAAACGATGTTGGGCAATCACGACGCATCGCTACGGTTCTTGCGGCGACAGCACCCGGCCGTATTTTGGAGCATTTCCCAAGGAAAGACAAAATCAGGAGATACACACGCAAGGGTAGGGTAGGGCACAGGGAAGCGAGCATGTGTAACATTGATGGATGTGCAACTGAACGTGAGAAAACGCTCTAACAGCAAATGCGAACGGGAAGCACTCCAGTTCACCTGCACGAATCGAACATTTATCTACACTTTATGACACCAATCGAACGCTAGTTTGTCCTTCCGGGGTATCGCTCTCGCAAGTCGAGTAGTACCACGACCTTCCCAAAGCGCCTTCCAAAGCACTCCCGGAGCACATATTTTCTAATACGTTTAGCGCTATAAATTAACCTCTTCCTACATCGGTTCAACGGTGGTACGAAGCTGAATGGAGGGAAATTGTGTTCCCCTGTGAATGCTTATCAACCCTAAATATTTTCCATTTAACAGATTACGACTGTGGTGTAATTATTATAAACTCGTACCATACATCATCGTGCGGCCTCTGTGCGGGCTAACTCGCTTTTTATTGCACCACACTGTGTGTCCCAACAGGGCTAGAAAAATTAAGGAAGCAACTCCCAACGACACCGTTACAACAACAAAACACCGTTAAATTAACGTTCGATACATCATGCCAAGGAACCGAAGAGGAACTCAATGTTGTTTGGCTGCATTCAAGCAGTTCGCTCTCCCTCTCGTTCTCCCTCTCTCTCTTATGCCCCAAGGAATGGGGGACGTTTGTAGCGTTGCGTACGACAATATTATCACCATCATTAGAAACCATTAAGACGTGTTTAAGATAGTTAATCAATCCATTTCTCCTCGTCACCTCACACGATCGTGCATCGCTTCGATTGCTGCTCGGGCTTCCTCGCTCCAAACCCAAAAGCGATCAATGATGATGCTTATCAAAACGATGATGATGATGCCTCAAAAGCCCTGACTACAAGAGGAAATGTTCATCTGCTCCCGCAGCTTCTCCACACTGTAGCAAATGTGTCGATGGGTCTAGCTGAATGATGGCTGCAATCTTTCCGCTAAAGCGATTCGTTAACGCCAAGGCTCATTAGCGACGCGAGCTAAAGATTCCAAAGGGACACTGTCCCTTCCTGCCACACTCGTAATCTTCCCATACTGATCGACGGTGGATGCTGAAATTCCGACACGGATAGCTCATCCGACATCGCTTGGTGACCGACTTCCGACCAGATCTATGCCTGTCTATCCAGCGACTGACCATTTAATCCCGACAATTTTAATTGATTTTCCTCCGATTTTTCTGCCAATATAATGGACGTGGAGAGAATATTTCCGAATCTTGTCCAATTAAAAACCAGTCCTACTCACGAATTGATGAGCTATTGCCAACTAACATCATCATCACTAGCATGCAAGCCACTCTCCCTATTCTCGACAGGTTGATGACTTTCGGGTGATCAGTCGTCGATCATTGTCGTCGCTTCGGGCGCTTCTTCGAATTATAGCTAAATCAACACTTTACACTTTCCACCGAATCCATCGAATCCAGCCCCACGAAAACGAGGTGTTGAAAGATGGCGTTGAAGTGCCGGACAATCAGAATCCATCGATCACCACCGGGCACAGTTCAACGCCGGTGAAAGAACGGCGCACTTACACCGCCTCACCGAGCGGACTTTCCAGAGGTCAGGTTCATGCAGGAAGCCTTAGTATCCACCATCTTCGGAAGGCGTTTTCCAGTCCACACTTCTGCGATGCATCCGGGGGGATGTGTACCGAACCAGCCGAAAGGCCAACTTGGCCGAGGGTTCGAAATGGAAATGAAGGTCAAAGTTACCACGACTCTACTGCAACAGCAACACCACGGTCAGCTCATCGATCATTGGCGATCATCGTTCGCCGCGTCGCGCTCAACTTTCTCGGTATGCTTAGATAAATTGTTTGATGTTCTCTCCTCCGCGTCTTTCGCTCGCAGCTTCATTCTTTATGTTGCGCCGTCCTCCGTTTTCAAATGCCAAAGCTGCTATGGTTCGACTGAACCTGCTCGCTCAGGTTCACCCAACACACAACACACACTCGAGTGCTCGAGAGGATCGAAGTGGCCCGTGATTTACCGTCCTCCGAATACGGGATCTTACACGCGGCCCCTGCGGAAGAACCTGCACACAGGCCCTAAAGCATTTGCTTCAAGAGATGCAGGCGACCAGCTCCCTGAGGAAACGAATGTGTACGGAACAACAGCGGCATCACAACGCCTTAAAATTGATGGGAAAATATAGACACGAAGTTATGTGCACGCTTTTTGCCAGCTTACTCCATCTTTCAAGAGGTGGTACATTCGAAAGTCTCTAGCACGCTCTGCTTTTGCTCGTAGGTAATTAATTTTTACTCCCACAAACCTCTCTTCTTGTTGAACAACCCCAAAAAAAAGGCGCATGGTATGCGTGATTCCGTCCTCCTATCCAGAGTTTGTTGTAACGCGCAGTAACATAATATTCTGAATGTACACCCCTGTCTCGGAGCACTCTGACAGCATCGCATATAGCACTGTCACTTTGCATGAATATTATTTTGTAAAGCGCAGACATTCTTATGTCGTTCCTGCTGCCAAGGCACAGAATTGCTCAACCCTCGACTTTACGAATCGTCTTAACGACAGCTCTTTCTCGACATTCTCGACCATCTCGGTGGCCTCGGAGATAGGAATAGCTCGCTGATCGAACTCTACACTACACTCTGCCAATCGTTCAACTTTCGCTTGCACATTTCACAAATCTTAATTGGCGCTTAATTACAAGAATGCCTCGTTGCTCCGCTCCTGTTCCTACGCACATCCACTGCCCGCCGTCGGCAGAGCAAGCCCACTCGGGTGGTAAGAAATCTAGATTACATAAGAACCCATCTCTACCACATCAACTTCTGGCGCGGTGGTACTTAAGCAAAAACGAGCCTATCGGAATGTAAGCTGCATATCAAAAACCGGCGAGAGATGCTACAATGATGCCTTCGGAAGAGACAGCCCCGACAAAACCGCCAGACACGTCGTGGGCCGTACGAGCATGATGGCATTACGAAACGCAACAAACACACGCTAGCATCCGTCGTTGGAGGTGATCTAGTGATCGCTGGCTTCGGGTGATAGTTGCCAGCCTGGACCGATTCTTACTCGCAGCATTCAAATGGCGATAGTGGTGTAACAGCGATGTGCATTTGAAAGCGCATGGAAGTAAAGTAGGTAAACTACTTTTCGGTTCAGATCGGTAAGCTTCCACTGCACATCTTCTGCACATCGAGAGTGATCGAGTTTGTGAAGATGAAGTTGCAGACGGCTGCAATGCAAGCGCTGTTTTTTTTTTATTTACGATTCGAGCGACATTTTTACGAGCTTGTCACCATTAGCAAAGCGATTGGGGTTAACATACACATTAGTGCAAAGTTTTAATGCGAAATCCACGCAAGGTTGCATCATTTGGCAGGATCCTAAATTGTGTGCTGTTTCCATGAAAAATGGCAGAAAACACATACAGTTGAAATTCTGACCACTGAGGAGAAGAATTCTTTCATCTTGGAATCATTTTTCAACACTGTAAAGTGTTGCTTACAATCAATGGCTGCATCGGTATGCACTGATTCTTATCGCCTAGTGAATGAACAAATTAATTAAAAGTGTTACATATCCTCCCATTTTTTTCTTTTCCTCAAAAGGGATCAAAGTCGGCGAGCCGTTGCACGAACCGACAAAAGGGGAACCCTTTCCAAACGGAAATGACAAATGGTGGCGTTGAAGGTGCGACCTGCTTCACCTCTGGGCCGGTGGCGCTAGGCAACAGTCCGATCGTATTGGTCGCGTTTGCTTCCAGTCAACCAGTAAAGATCGACCGAAACGACCGAAGCGGCAAAAACATTGAATAAAACCACTAAAACACCGTGAGGAAGGTGTGTGATTTATTGGCCGGTCAGTCTGCCTATGCAATTCCAGCGCTGTTCCGTTCCCGGTGAGACAGTATTGTTCACGATGTCCGTCTAGCGCGCTTCGTCCGAAATTGAGTTCGAGAGCTCGAATGGGCAGTAAAACGGAGCTCTAAAGCTCTAAACCTAAGCAGCACCAAAAACTTGGCTCATTTTCGCACTGCTGCTGACCATCGACTGGGTCATGTAGGAAGGTTTTCACCACTTTGACACGACCGTTGCGATCTACCCTCCTTGAGTATCCGTATTACACTCCTCCCATCGGTGGGAGCCGGTGAAGCCGCGGGGGTCGTAAAAGTTTAGCGACGGGAACTGCAGTCGGGCTGCAGCTAGCCACGAAATGCAATTAGTAAACCAAATCAGCACCACTTTATACACCTTTGGATTCCTCTACTGCCTGCTGTCGGGCAGGCTGGATGAAGCATTGGTGGCCGTCGCTTGACCATTTTGTTTTTATTGTTTCGTGTTTCATGGCTCATGAAAAAATATATCCAACCAAACGAAACACAATTATAACACACACAAAAAAACGCAACAGCAAAGTGAAAAAAGAAGTCAACATAACATAACGATGCAATTTGTCGCTGATGAAATATGGATGATGATGATGGTGATGATGATGTTGGGTATTTGTTGAGCTCCAGACGTTTCGTTTGTTGTTCTTTGTCATTGCTTTTGGTTTATTTAAGTTTTATTGTAGTCTACCATTTATGTTAAGACGGTTTACAGAACGTTTTCGAACAATTCCACATAAACGTTTTTCCATGAAAGTTTCAACTTGCCCCGCCGGTGTGTGCGGGTAATAAAGTGCCGTACTTAACCATATTCTAATTTCATACGACCTTGTTTGCAATTTTTCCCTTCCCACTATTACCATCAATCTGTCGATTTGTGTGCGCAGCGTTCTGTCCCTATGCACTTTTTCTCTCCTTCGGCAAGCGTGTGCTCAGTAGCTCATTATCGCCAACGAAACTCGATGGCAATTATTGCACCACCACCGTCACCGTCACCATCACCACGACAAACGATGACTGGACTGGATGCATTCCATCGACCCCCTCCTTTCCACCCTCCCTCTCTCACACGTCACATTATTGCACACTGCACGATCGATGGAAGATGATGGCTTCAGCAAACAAGCATAATCACTGTCATTAACCGGAGAGTCTTAGATTTCATCAGCCAATCGGCAGGATCGCTGGACACCCCTGTCCGAACCGGCCCAAATGGCAGCATTTATCATCGGCCGTATCAATCATCCCGCAAACCGTTTTCGATTCAACGGGTGACTAATTCGATTGAGCATAAAAAGCCTACTTACCACCAACCGTGCATCGTCATTAGGCGTAATGTTATTGGTTAATGCTAGTCCTTCTTCCCATTCGCCCGAACCGAACGATCGATGGCGCGACTACAACCGTGTGCACAGGTGAGCACACAAAGTGGTTGACAAAAGCGCTGCACCAACGGGCGTATCTGTTTGCATCGATCGAAAAGGTTAATAGAGATCAACGAGCGAACGAGCGTAATGTGGCGCCTTGAAATGCTTCAGCTTGTCACCTATTTAATTAGCGATTCTTATATAAAGGGATTTAATTAGCGCCTTCCCGTACCATCCCAAAAAAAACTGAAATCCTTTGGAACAACATACATGCAAAGAGCTGCCCAAACAGTCCTTAACTGGCAGGAATTGTTCAATAATTTAATCAACAATTCGTGACGTGAATGATTTTCCGGTGCATTTCTGCCACTACCTTCTCCGAAAGGCATCGGACATGGCGTCCCGTAGTTCGTTAGGAAGGGTGGAAGATTAATGACGTTCAAACCGTCAGTGCGCTGTAACTGATTGGCCACGACGCAAGCAGCGCTCGTTTGTTGTGCACATGCCTGGCGCGTACGTACCTGGGAGGATGCCTGCAAGGAAGATCGCCTTTCAGCTAGGGTGGTAATGGATGCACATCATCCCAACCCCAGCAGTGGCAGCGGATGGGCGGTAATTCAATTTCTAGCAGCAAGCCCGTTGCACCCAGTATACCTCCCACCTTGTGGAAGGCGTTGGTGCAGGTGCATCTGCAGACATGCATCGCTTATTGAACTGTAACTACGCACTACCGAGTGCCTTCCCCCACGGAGCGCTTGCAGCTATTCGCCCGGTAATTGAAAGTTAATGTACGCCGGAGGATCATTTTTCATACCGTACGCCGGTACGTCGTGATGGGCAGTCCTGTATGCCCCAGCTGGCCTAGGCATGGCCTGCATGCCCGGACGGCAGCTAATGACGCGTAACGATCGTTTTGAAATGTGATCTACGCCGATTGGGATCGAAGACCACTTCCGTAAAGGATGATGTTGTTGAAAAGCTTTTTTTCTGAATGACGCCTGAATAGTCTTGGATATTGCAACATATTATGTGGCCTTCCCGAATTCCCTCGTCCATACGCAGCAAATGCACACACACACACACACACACACTATCGGGTCGCTTTCTTCTCCAACGTTTTTAATCCTTCATTCTGAGATCACATTATTCACGGTTTGTTTTTAACGCAAATATGTGCTCCGATTCATTGCAAACTTTGCATGCAGCGGCTCGTTCGCTGCACCGGCCAGTTTGAAACCAGTTTATGATAAGAGCTCCGTTACTGACAATGTCATTTGACACTCAACGTGCCTCGTGTTGCCCCCGGCACCGACCAGCGAATCGTTTTGCTTTCGATACACGCCGTCACCGTCACAACGACAGATACGTTACCGCTCACGATACGTTGCACGGACAGGATTTATTTTTATTTACTGCACGCCCGGAATGTCAACGGGAACAAACGGCTCGGGTCGTTGAAGACCGCAAAGATGTGCATTGGGAAGACGCACTGAGACGCAGCGAGATGATAAACGAATTCTCCGAAAAACCGCAATCTTACAAATAAATGTTACCACCAACGATGACAACCGAAACGAGAGCACACCGAGAGCTCATCCTGCTTCGTTTTGGTGCAGGGGCTAGAGGGTTTGGAAGGGGCTGAACTGACCCAAAGCAGATGCAAAGGTGCCTGGGGATGTAGATACTCAGCACCTAGCAGATCTCACCAACCGTCCGAAAATGAACCGTTTTCAGCATTTTAATGGAATGTGTTTTGATTTATTTTTCGTATTTTCGAAATCAAAGTGCTTTAACCTGATCGCGCGCGCACACCCTCTCAAGCACCCTTGCTAGCGCTCTCAAACCTGTGGCCTTTTATTCTTCAATTATGTTTGCGTACCTCTGAGGAGTTGGGAGCAACTACCCCGAAATAAAAAAAAAAACCCGTTCAAACCTACGTCATAGCTCGATCCTAACCATCCGAATGGTGCTCGAATGGTCATAAGTGTCGGAAGCAGCTAAAATTATTACTCCAAATGCATCTAAACTGGATGAA
>KB699927.1:0-22417 GCA_000349165.1 Anopheles christyi | reverse complement strand
TTAAAGTGGTACCACACACTCATCTCTTACTCTACCATAACCGCGATCCTATTAGATCCGAATGATTTATGTACCACGGCACATCTGCAACAAAAAAAAAAAAAAAATAACAACATCAACCAGCGGGTCCATGTCGTGCCAGACGAACGTAAAGTCTTGTTTACATATAATTAAGATCTAACCCGTTGAGAATTAAAATATTACACTCACGCTCCTTCGCGGATCATGATCGCTGCATGAGAAGGCCACCAAAAAACCATACTTCTGTGTGTGTGTGTGTGTGTGTTTGTATCGGCAGCTGTGGAAGCAAAGCAACAGTAACAACAAATAAACAAAACACGAAAAGAAAGCGAGTGTGATCATGGGGCGGGCAAGGAAATGGCATTAGAGAGACATTAATAATCATAAAAAAGATCGATGCTTCTAGCGAGGCTGTCAATCATACCGCTCAACTCCGTGAGGACCAACGGGGACCTTTTGCGATCATATTTCACATCCCAAATCGATCGACGAAGTAGCGAAAGAGAGAGGGGAGAGAAATAAGCACAACTAAATAGCCTTCTTTCAGTCGTTTGCTGGCCGTTCATGTCGATACAGTTTTTAACCGGCTCGTTGTAGTTGCTGCATGGTTGTTTCGAACCATTCGAACGAGGTCCGAAAGTGAGATATTTCTATCAATAACTCAAACATCACACAATGACTGAAGGGGTTTTGTGTGCGTACCAGAAAGTCAGAAATGAAGGAAAAAAACATTATGCCAATACACACTTACACCAAAAACTCACGCGTTTAATAAGCACTCAAACTCAAACAAACGAGGCGGGAAAATCCCACCGTTCGGTGATCGGTCGTTGTTTTGTGCGTAGCCTTTTCGTGGTCGCCTGGCAAGCGAATGATGATCGGGCGTTGAAACACGTCCGGTTTGGCACCGGTCCTGGGGTGGCCGCACCGGCGAAAGGAAATTAATCATTTTCCAAACCACCATCGGTTGGCTTATAAAGTGAAATAATTTATTGATATTTTTCTCCTGCCTGCTCAGTCTCTCTGTTCCCTATCGTTGCAAATAGCCTACACGGAATGGGGTTTGTATAGCGACGGGGTTACAAAAAACGCTTTAAATTTACCGCAGCCATATATTTGGGTTTTATTCGATTGTGTACGGAATTTTTTGTGCCATCGATCGATCCACTCCAGTCCTGCTTTCTCTGGCGATTTTGAATCGAATTCAATAAAAAGAAACGAAACAAATGCGACAAAAAGGCTGAGGAAGGAATACGGTTTTGAATTCGAAAGACTTACGCGAGCGAGGTATCGAATGTAAAGCGACTAACCCGTGCAGCATGAACTGGAACGGCGCACTCTGTTCGCCAAAAGGATTATTAATCTTTAAGATTCTACTACATTCCTTGGTAGGCGTCTATATTGGTCCCCCTTCAGTGTCTCCCCTCTTCGCTTCTTTTTTCCTCCAACTTGCACCGTAAAACAGCTGAGTGTGCAGGAATCTAGAGGAGATTCCCTTGCTGCTGCTCTAGCCGTTTTCAACACTATTGTGACTGCACGAAGTTTGTATTTTTATTTATAGACGTTCTCACTCCACTTTTATGTCACTCCATCCCCCTCCTCCGTCCAACCCCAAAGCGACCAAACAAATGCGCAATCCGTTCGAGAAGAGCTTTGTTTTGATTTCCCTCCTTACGCTCCTTCCTCTCCTGCCAGGCCAGCCAGCCTGCCAGGAAGGGCGTTTATTCGTGAGCAGTGTTTGATGTATATTTATGTTTCTGAATGCTTGGCGCGCACACAATCGAAACGCTTTGGCATACCGAGCGTTGAAATGCCGATTGACAGCCGTACGCTTAAGGGCAGGATGTAGGGAGGGGGTTAGCGGGGAGGATATTTTCTCTGATTCATTGTTGATGTTGATGTGCACACAACACAAGCTCTCCCCGTTCATGCAGTCGTCGATAGTGAAGTGCAGTCCATTGCGGGGGGAAAGGGTCGTCGATTCAAGGATGCAACGTGTGGATACTGATCGAGGCCTGAGAAATGCACCCCAAAGAAGTAAGTGAGTGGTGCAATGCACCTTGAGTTGAGAGTGTGTGATATTCCTGTCAATCCCACACACAGCTTGGACAGTGAAACACTCTTGAGAGCTACCATCGAATTGTTGTTGTTGGAAAATTCAGCATTACGCAAGTGAAATCTACCCTACCATTGGAACAGCAGTATGGAATCTTTGCGGTTGTATATTTATTCTACAGATGGCATACAGTCTCGATCGCGATCAAGAATGTTGCGAACGATAAGGAAATATTAAAAAGACATCAAAACCAGACAGCATACAGGAATCGTACCTTTACCATTCCTCCTTTCAGGAAATGAAGTTAAGAAAAAAAAAAGATAAGAAAAGCAAACACCAACCCACACGCCAAGGGGGCTGAATTGTTTTGACAGCAAATTTATTTATGGGCCAGTTGGAATTATTATATCACGACACTTTATCTGACGGGGCACCCCAAACGACTGTCACGGTCGTGCCGAACGGGTAGAACTCACTTGTGCGCGCTTCGACGTATGCTTCGGGTTGTTGGTGAGAGGAAGAAGGAAGAAGGAGAAGCTCCAGATCACGGCGATGACTACGATAAAGAACGCAGGCGTCATTCGGTAGGAGGCCTGTCGGATTAGACAGCTAAGCGGCGACGAGATAGAGCGACACGGCTTTTGGCTTTTAAAATTGCGACGTCATTTGATGCGTGTCAATGGTCGAGTTGGAATGGTGGGGAAGGGGGTTGGGCAGTGTTACACATTTCAAGCTCAAGTTCAGCTTCTAATCCCTTCACCCAAGTCAAAGGGGAGGCAATGTGTCGTTTCATTGGCACGGCGCCAATTCGATTTATGATGGGAATGGGAATTGAATGTTGAAGAAGAAACAGAACGTAACAGCAAAAGTAAAAAGGAAAACAAACGAGAAAATACGGAAACGAGTCAACAGTTTGGAAGAATGGTTGGCTGTGGCTGTGTTTTCCCCGCAAGTACGCCACCGTACGACATGCGTGTGGCGTGAGAGCCGTGAACGATGCTCAACTCCACGCTTGTTACCGATTATACGGGGGGAAAAGGGCGCCCTCGCCGCTAGGAAAGGAAAAAAAACCGGAACACGTTCCATGCACGTTGCACAGTCCATCCACAGGGATTCTATTATCATTTTTATCAATTGGCATATTTATCAATTGGAGCAGTGGGCATTAATAAAACAACGCATCGCGGTCGATCGCGCAAGGAGCGATGCAATAAAAAAGTAAATCCATCAATCTTCGAGTGCTTCGATGCGGGTTGTTGTGCGAAATAAATATTTATATTGCTGTATCCGGATAGCCTGTCCCGTTCTTGGGGGCTGGGCTGCCTGTTAGGTTGGCCTTTTGCGGGCAGTTCTTGGGTTGAGAAGAAAAAGCACAAACATAAGTTGATGGCCTGTTGTGTGACCACAGGAAAGAACTGGCAAAGTGGTAGCTACAATGATCGGTAGCGTAGCTGTGCGATCGTGAATCTGAAGGCTTGGTGTGAGCAGCACGGTTGAACCTGAAATGCTCATATTGTGGCGGTAATTAAACAAGACATATCGCGCCTTGTTAATCGTGCTCAGTATCTTCCTCGTGGGGACACTTTTTTTCTCGCTTCTGCCTTCTCTAGGACTTCTGGTGGCAATATTTATTTGCTTGATACATTGTTTGCTATTTGGTAGAATTTTAATTTTCTTAAGGGGGTTTTTTTAATGTATAATGTAATGCTTCAACCCACTTATGAATTAAAATATTTTTCCTTAGTTAGTACATCGTATCTCCGCGAAATCATTCTAGTCCACCGCCATTCCATGTACCACACAACAACGATCCTTTTTTGTGATAGCAAAGTGTGCACACGCAAAGGCACCCAAGGAAATGGTGGAGAATATGTGACAGCGAGTGGGGAAAACATCGATATTGCATATGTTCCACCGGGTGTAGATTAAAATCTACGAGTCTGAGTGACCGTGTACAGCGTAAAGAGTGAGCTTCTTCAACCTTACTTTGAGGTGGGTGGGTGGGTCGAAGGAGGCGAACCATGCTTATAATCGCGCACATGCCATCGTTATTATTGGGTCGCCCGGTTTTATGCACTGTGCTTCCGCCCGCCTCAAGATGACGAGATCATCATCGTGTTGTTGTTGTTGTGGTTTTGTGGTTGATGTTTTCTGCTGATGATTCTTTACGTCCTACCAATTCAAGTCCAAATGATTGTGTCATTCGTGTTTGTGTGTGTGTGCCTGATGTTGTCGTATGTTTTTATGTGCACTGTTTGAAATCTTTTTTTTTGTGTTTTTTGTTTATCATGGAGTTTAAAATACGTTATTGGAAGAGCTTTGTGGTGTGCTGGTTGGTGGCTGATGTTTTACAAAACACATACACACACACACACACGCCGGACACTTCGTACCGCGTCCCGTCAACGACCCAGTTGACTGATGCATACGGAGTGATAAATGTGTTTGGTGTATGGTACAAACGAGTTTATGATTTATCGTTCGCCTGGTCAGCGGGTTCGCAGCATATCGTAGCATATCGCGTGTGCGTACCACAGGCGTCCAACCATCACCTTACTACAGCGCGTTTCGCACCGTTCGCATGTATGGCTGTCCGATGTTGTGCTTCCGAACAGACCGCTTGCTTCGTGCGAGATGGTTTTTTTTGTTTTTCGCGTTTTTTTTTTTCCTCTTCTCAATGTGGATTATCGCAAGGAAGAAACAATCGCGCACACTTACGACGATGACGATGGTGATCGGTCTTATCAGGCCGAACGGTTTGGAGGCTAAGGGGGGGAACAAAAGTGCCAACGAATGCTAACACATGGCAGATGCTACAGTGCCTTAATTGGCGTGCATTTTTATTAATAAGCGAACCACCACCACCACCATCACCAGTACCTGTTCGCTTGGTGTCGTTTGGTATCACTTCAAGGTGATTTTGTGTGTTGACTTTGCACTGCAGGACGTCGGTGAACGGAGGATCCCGCGGTCGTTGAGGTTATAAAGTTATAGATGGATAATTTATTAAATCGAATTGATTTGGGCATTTGTTCTTATCTGTTCAAATAGTTATTTATTTCTAAGTGAAATTGTATTTGTTTGTAGTTGCAACGTAACACAACAAAATATGATATTAAACAGGCAGTGCTGCGACGGCCTACTGCGATGTCTAAACGATTGTCTAAAATTGCGCTTACTTGATCGCGTCTCAATGAAATGTCAATTCATGTCGAATTATTTTCATAGATATGGACCTTACACTGCTTCTAGACGATTCCCAAGGGCTTTAAAATGCTATTGGTTTCTAGTGTATTGTGACAAATCGCCGCTTGACAGTCTGGATGAATTGGATACAATTGAGAGTTTTCATCATCCATTTCTTTTTTTTTAAACATCTAACTTATAGGTGAAATTCACTTCTATTTATCATTCTATAGTATACTAATGTAAAGTGAATACTTATGAATATTCTACCTTGTTTGTAACAGCACACACGTTCACTGCTCAATCCGACCGGGCGCCAATACCCTGTGTGTGTGGTGTCGTACAAGAAGTACAAGATAAAAGGAGTGGCAAATTGCCGCCCCGGCCTACCATCACCCGGTAGCCATGCGCCACGCGGAGTTTTAGGACGAGATCACATTTCACTGTCGTGGACACAAGGGAGCGCACCCAGCAGCGAACCTCATGGAATCTCATGGTTTGCCAGTGTTTGGTTGATCCCGTTGCTGTTGGGATTTCTTCCTCTTCTTACTATTTTTCTTGCAAAACGATAATTCGATCTCGGTGTAATATGCAAATTCAAGGTGCAAACTTGAAGAGACAAAAAAAAACAACTCTACAGAACAGTCAGTAGCACCCCCATGACGTCCGTTAACATTGGTCGATCAATTTAGGTTGGTACGTTGCAGTTAGTTTTTTTCTTTGGTAGAGAGCTTTTGACTTTCAGCTTTAAGCTTCAAGCATTGGCTGTGTACCTTCTTCCTTCTTTTTTTGTGTGAAAGCTGTACAGTACACAAGGGATGTTCTTGGCTGTGTTCCCTGTTTTTCGGGATGGTTTTTTTTTCGCGCTATTATTTTCGCATAAAGTGTTGTCCTGCAGTTTGTTGTCGTGGAACAAGTCACAACAATGAACAAAACTAAAAAATATACATTGCACTGGCGAAAACACTATTATGCTGCTTGCGAAACAAGCTCAACCATCCTTCCAAAAACCAGAACACTGTAAAGCGCATGGTTGTGCTGCCTTTCGCATGTCAAAAGCAAACACAAAACCCTGAAGCGTGTACAGGAAGAACGGGAAGCGAAAGGTGTCGCCAAGACGTGGACCACAATGGCAAACCCATACACACACACACACGTGAGGGTCGCTGGGTTCAATTAAAATTAAATAAATAACAGCGAACGGAATAAATAAATGAATGAACCTGGCCCGAAAGCCGCGAACTAGCCCGGTTCTTCTGGGTTGAGCATCGTTTGAATGAAATTCGCGACACGCGGGTTCGATCGGTTGTGTCTCAAGCCAAAACTAAAAAAAAAGCCGTAATCACAGCGGGATGGAATTGTTTTCATTCTTACGTTTTTTTTTTGTTTTGCGTTTCGTTTTCAATATGCCTCACCGGCAATGTAGCGAACCATAAGTGGAAAGATTTCTACGCGATGGACGATAATTAAATTGGGACTACCTGGGGTGTTTTGCTTTGACCGGGGCAAATGGGTGGTTCACGCATTGTCGCACCGCAAGCTCGAGGAACGGATGGTCAAGAACTTCGTGAGAGGAACGAGCTGGTGACTACTCCAGCAGGAATAACATGGGTAGTAAGATCGTGCGGCTGTACTCTGATGCGCGCTTCGAGCTAATGTGTTGAACATGTTTCCTTAGAAGGAATGCGCGATCGGAGTGAAGACAGGTTCGTGGGCTCGTTGCTTACGATACGATTGTGGACAAATTGCGAACGTATATCGCGATCACTGGTCAGTACTTGGTGTGGTGCCCATTGGGCACCGAAAGGAAGCTGTGAATCACTGGCAAGGCGTAATTGGTTTCGATTGGTGATAGGGATTGTAGGGAAGAATAGTGGTGGGTTTTGAGACGCGCAAGACTACTAACGGTCATTAGACACAATTCATAAAAGGGACCTAAACCAATAAAGTATATTTATTCGCTAATTCTATTTATACAAAAATTAAACAATACCAGTACTCGTCACCATTCACATGCAATTTTTTACCTTCCTTCTCCATTTAATCCTCACAGAATGTTTGGCGCCAAATGCTCGAAATGCTGCCGCACGATCGCAGCCTCCGATTGGGTGCGGAAGGCGCGTGATCTCGTATTCCACTTGGCCTGCTTCTCGTGCGACACATGCGGTCGGCAGCTCTCGACCGGCGAACAGTTTGCGCTGATCGACGATAAGGTGATGTGCAAGATCCACTACATGGACACGGTGGAAGATGGATCGAACTCGAGCGATGGTAAGTAGACGGCGTTTGACGTTAGGACGCCCGTGCCTATCCGACGATCATAAGCGAATGAGCGCTCTCTCTCGCCTTTCCAGATGGGTGCAGTAGCGATGGGTACAACAAGAACAAATCGAAACGCGTCCGGACGACCTTTACCGAGGAGCAGCTGCAGGTGCTGCAGGCCAACTTCCAGATCGACAGCAACCCGGACGGGCAGGATCTCGAGCGGATAGCGCAGCTGACGGGGCTGAGCAAGCGGGTAACGCAGGTTTGGTTTCAGAACTCGCGCGCCCGCCAAAAGAAACACACCCACGGTAGGTGATCGATCGGTTTGGCTTTTGGCGCTGATCCGAAATGGGTTTATCCCTTATAACTTTTGAACATTTTTAAATCGTTTTTCTTCACCGGTTTCGCGCTACCTCAGTTCCACGTGATCACAACCCGAATCTGTTCAGCGCACTGCGGCAGGACCTGAACAATAACAGCAGCGGACAGACGAGCCTGGGCGAACACGATCATGGTCCCGGTATGGGCAAACATCCCGGTGCCATGTTCAACTCACACGGTAAGCATAGGAGGGGGTGGGACGAAGTATGGATGACGGATTTGTAACGGATTTTTGTTTGTTTTGTGTTTACCTTTTTTTCATCCTCGACACAGTGAACCTCATCAATCTGATGGTGTAACATATGGGTATGCAATCACTGTTGCACTCGCCACACGGAAGTTGCCAAATGGATGATTGCTGAGCTGCGATCGATTGAATCGGAAAGCAGCGTCACACACACACACTCACATACACGCCGGATGAGAAACGGGTGGTAAGGGGCACTTGGGGAAAAGACACAAATACCAAAGAACTACTTAAGCAGAAACACGTTTTAGCACAAATTGCACCTGTCTATGTGTGTGTGTGTATTAGTTGATCGAGCGGTAATAATGCATAATTCTAGTGAAATTTTAACCTTGTACATAAGTTATTAATGTAAATGTTTTTTAAATTCTAAAACAAACCAATAAAACAATTCAAAAGTAAAACAATCTTGTGTGTGTGCTTGGTGAGGAATGGTTCCTTTAAAACATTCGAAAAGAGAAGAGAAAAATTGGGTTCTCTCGCAAGGATAAGTACAACACAACCCCTTTCCCATTGTTGACACTTAATCCGAAACACGCTTAAACGGCTCATAATGGTGCTGTGGGTGCTGAGCCTGTGCTCTCAAATGACAGATGTATTGTTGTCTAATGATACAAAACCCCCAGGAAATGTGTACGGGGTTACAGAACCCGCGGCAGTGATCCGATTACGATACGAAAATAATGGGATTATCGTCCTGCAGGTTAAAGTGTATGTGTGTGTGTGTGTGTGTGTGTATGGGGTAAGCCGTTAACCCTACTGAATCCCTCGATTCGGTCCTTCGTACACGATAGCCGTATTAGTCGCCTTTCTTTCTGCACAGTAGCAAAATAAAACTAGAAATAAAATATTCAACTTACGTTCTTGCGAGCAAAATCAGCACAAAACGGATAGGAAGAAAATGGTGCTGGTAAAAGTTTCGCTTTTCTTTCGACCATCCGAAACGTGCACTTCACGGCAGCGCCTACTGTTCCCGAAAGCTGGCAAACAGTGATGTTGTGTTGGTAAACTAAGTTACCATTGCTGCTGTATTTGCTTTCTTCAATGTTTGTTTGTTTGTATCGTTTGATTACAGAACAAATGCGTCGAACCTGGACGGGAATAGGTCCTTAGTGAGGGAGTGACCGAATGAAGGAAATGCATGAAAATCAAATAAAAATCGTTACAAATGTTTACGGCTTTCTAGGGAGTTTGATAAGGGCTGGACAGTGAGTATCCGGTGTGCGATAGAAAGGCGGAAAAGTGTTGCTGCAAGGTGTTTTGACAGGTCTCTTTTTGGAAAGTTATGTGACAGATGGCAGGGGCTTTCCTTGTAACATTTTCCTTAAACATGAACTTATGACGCTATTGCTATTTTGTATTCAAAGTTAACACATTTTTGGAAGGCTTGAATACCCATAAGAGCATACAGTTTGTGCACATATTTAGCCTAAATACACCGACTTAATTCACGCTTGTATTGATTTAAATATTCATTACTTGTTTCTTGAAAAACTCCGGCACCCTTGTATCGCATTAAATCCTCCCGGGACCGCTTGAACGATTTCACCTACACGCAAGGGGCACAACACAGCTGAAGCAGCAGCAGCAGCATTCGATGAAGCGATTTACAAGCACCTAATTTAATTACCGACAATTTAGCCCCTTTTTCATCCGAGCGTACCCTGCAAAAACCCTCAACCTGTCTCAAACCAACCGCACCAACAGCTAAGGCAAATCCTACTCCGCTTTCGGCCCAGACCAGACTGGATTGCGCTTAATCCGTACAATGCGGGCAATCGAGCTGCTTGCCAGAGGGAGGGTTTGGAAAAATCACCCGCAAGAATTCGCACCCTCAAAGCATCCGAACTGTGTGCACGGTCCGGTAAGGGAGCCCGTTCCTTTGTGACGTGCATTTATTAGTGACGTCTAACGCCTACCAAATTTGTGCCACAGGAAACAATCAAACACCGTATCCGGTGCCGATGCGAGGGGTTGATGTGCGGGAAACCCGGAAGCTGAACCGGATTTTCCTTTCTGCACACAGCAAGCGCGGGGATCGGAAATGTGAGGCGTTTCACCAGGGGGGTTTCAATTGTACCATCGTTTCACCTGAGGCAGTCAGGGTGAGCATGCTGTGGCTGTGGATTCTGAAACTGATCACTTATTTGTCACGATTGTTCTTTGGTTGCGAGGAGGGGCATTTCTTGGCGGGGATGACAACAATTTCTACGGGTCGAGACGATTGCGTTGTCTCGTAGCTTAACTCTCTCGTTAGCTTGTAGATAGTCGTTCTTTGATACAAAATCCTTTGGAAAGTGAACAAACAGTGGGATTGTTAATTGTAATTATCGGTGTTAAAGTTTAAAGGACGATTGGATTCTAAGGAAAGCTGTAGCTGTTTATTTCTATTTAGGATTTACAAATGTGTTGGAGAAATTTCAATCCAAAATGCTTTCCAAAAACACTTTAAGGCTCTTTGAAAGATCAAAGAAATTATGTATCGTGGTTTAGTTCCTTCATCAATTCATCATCGTCTTACCTCAAACTCGACGCTGCTATGGTATGGTATGGAAGGGATTTTATTGTAATGGTTTGGCTCGTTGTAAATTCTTTAATTTTAATTCGTGGTTTACACACAGAGACAGAAGTGCTTATATTTGTTTTTGGTAAATGTTTAATTTAGTCCTGCGTATTTCTGGATGATAAAATAAACGATGACAGACTATCATACCGCAATAATCAAGGGAATTATGGGATACCCTTCATGATATTTAGATATTTTTTGAAAAACTTTCGACCACTTCAACCAATGTTGAGTGTGTGTATAGTGTGTAATAGTAAAGTAGTATACAGGTAGTTAGTAAAATGTTAACATATTGGATTTATGATTTTTTTTCTTTGGCGCAATATATTAAACGAACGTTAAGTGTAGAAAGTAGCCCAGCACGACGGAGTTAGGCTATGGATAAATAAATAAATAGGCTGCCCAATGATATAATGAGCTGACACGCTGGCTTTCATCTCCCTTGATCGTTACTTGGAACTTGTTTCAAAATCGTTTCAAACTGACTATTAACAAACCAAATATTTGCTGTGCAAATTACCACCCAAAATTGTTTGCAAACAGTACAAAATAAGAAACCAAACGGTCTTCTACGTTCTGAACACAATAAAGACTACTATCTTAAGCACAATGAAATTGGTTCAAAGTTGACACATTTTTTGCAAAATGAATTGTTAAATAGAGTGCTTCACTTCTTCATACGTATTGGCTTTGAGCTTGAAAGAATCCATCCACGAACTGTCTAGTTTTAAAGTAGTTGAAGAAAAAAGCGCTTCGAACAAAAAGACGACCCTTTACACGCAATAGAATGCAAACGAGAAGTAAAAGGATGCTGCAACAAAAGGTGCGTCACTTTCAACGTTAAGCGATTCAGCGCACCATTACCTCCCAGCCACGGGTAGTTGATGCGTAAAGTGAATGCTGCTGTTAAGCTGTCAAACGGTAGCCGTACTTTAAAGCAATGTCACACATTTGACCACCACGTTTCACGCTACCATGAAGAGTTAACGTTAGAGTAATCTGTCTTTCATTTTTTGTTGTACCACTCGGTACCTCTTCGAAGCGTCTTCTATGTGTGGCCCAGGTGGACAAAACAACCATACCCGGGCTCGTCTAAATTCATCACGTACCGTCCGGAAGCTGTTTTCGACGACGCCACCATTTTCAGGCCGCGTTCTTCACGCCGGTCGGCGACCTTCAGTTGTACAGTCTGTCTGATTGAAAGGATGAAAAATTCGTCACACGACATCTCGACGCTAAACGGCGGGCTGGCGGATGAAAAATGCCCACCCCCCCTTCGATTTCTAGACACACATTGTGTCACCGTAGGACAATTTGCATCTGAATGGGCCACAATTATGCAACGAGGGGGATGCCGGGAGGATGTGGCCGGGTGGACTGTCAAAGGTATGACATCACGTTTTGACGACGACGTCGACACTTTCCGTGTCACTTTTTGGACGATCGTGGGGGGCTTTTTGATACCAAATGATCCGGAAGCTACGCTTTGCTCGTCGGTAGACCACTTGAGAGGCAAAAGACGAGCTAAAGAATGTGTAGCACAAGAATGAACGGCTCACATCACTTATGAGCCTTGAATTGTTCCGTGAGAAGCTAGCTTCTTTACGGAAAATCATTCTCTGGACAACTTCTTGAAAGTGTGTATTCAAAATTTTCCATTGCTAATTCTTCAATCAATTTGCTTATTTGTTGTAAATAAGAAACAAATATTCTCCTCAACCAAAACCTCTCCAAAGTGACAAAAGCCGTAGAACCTCCAGAAGGCAACTACTCGGAAGTGTCTATCGAAAAAGAGGGCCTTTTTCTCCCTTTTGCAGGAACTCGCGCGCGCGCCTCTATCGAAAACAATTGAGTCAAGAGGGAACTAAACACACATACAACAAAGCGAAAACATAAATCGTGCATAAATCGAAGGGGCGTGTTATATTGTGCAGCCCCTTTTGGTACGAGCGAACCATCTTCACAGTGTGTGCACCCCTACTACCCTACTGAATGAAGGTCGTTGGATGGGGAAAAGGGGGGGGGGGTAGGGGTGTGAAAGGTTGTTGTGGATGTCGAGTACATAGATCTAAGCTCTCGAGCACGGTATAGAGTGTGCGCGATACGACCACCTCCTAGAACGTATAGAAGGGGGAAGGGAGAGAGATTTGTAGAAAGAGAGAACCGCGTCCACAGCAACGAACACCACGAACGAGAAACGAATAGAGAAACATCTAACATATATGAACGGGAAAAGAGAACCGTCATCCAAGCATGCCATCGTCTTGTTTGACGGAGAGGTTTCCCCGTTTGGGAAAAAGCATAGGTATCTCCTCATACGGCTATGCGTATACACTCACTCACCCAACACCCGGTGTGCGAGTTTCAGCTTGTCTAGCCTTTTTGATGCTGCCGGGTTGAAAGGGATCCGTGCAGCTCAGTTCGAGATTGACCTGCGACGGTGGATGACGCATCCGAGGGTTCCGGGACATCTGGGCACTCGGAAGAGTGTTGGTCTGTGGATTAAAGTTAAAGACTGGAGTGTTAGTGCCTGTGCGTGTGTGTTAGTGTCTCGGTGGTGCGAATCATCAGATAATTGTTTAAAGAGTGAATATAGATGGACAGTTCTGGCAGCAAAAAGTGAAGTCCATTAAAAGTGGAATAAGATTTCGAAGGACTGAGTGATATTAAAGATTTTAAATAAGTGATGAATCGACTTTGGTTAACTGTTCTATTGCATATGTGAGAAAACTGTGCAGTGTGATCTTGAAACAAAAAAACACGTGTGCCTTTTGTTAGAAATAATACATAAAAACATCGGCTTTCCAGTGATTTTTTCCAAAGAGCACCGATTGGTAGAACTGCAATGAAGGTAAAAGAATGCTTGTGTAAACGTTTTATAGAACTATTTTTTATGGAAAATGTCTTCTTGTGTGAAAGAATATCTGTTTGTTACAACAGTTTTGATTATTTTAATGTAATCATAGTGAACATAATTTTCAGTAACTAGCAAATTAGCCGAAAACTGCTCTTTACCTTAACCAAACGAATGATGACACGCAGGTTATTTGCTGGTTGAAGCTCTTTTGATTGATTTTGCACAATCCTTGGGTCCTTGGCATTAGCTTGCAGTTTGTGGGATTCCTTTAGAATATATTTAAAGTAATTTTTAAAAATGGACGGTTGTTGCCGTCTAAAAATTTTCAGAACGTAATAATATAGAGTGCGATAAAATATCTTCATGTATCAATGTCTAGATGTGTAAATTAGTTTTTTTATTCCTTTGGAAATTATTATGTTCAGCATTATTGACAATGACAATGATTATTGTAATGGATATCCTTTTGTTTAAAATTTAGATTTTAGATTTGATATAAATTTTAGATTTACAAATCAAACACGAAACACTTATACCAAGAAGATTGAAAAAATATTGTATAAAACAGCACAGGATAGGATCAAATTGTCAAAAGAATAGTTAAGCAGTTATAATTAAAGAGTAATTAAGAAAACTTGACATATATTTGAAGTGAGGAAACATCTTGAGCAAAACTTATATTAAACTTCCATTCACATTAAAATAACAAAAACTTTGAACAAATATAATACGAGAACTTATATGAATTGAACGATGCAAAAATATATTAATTTTTAATAAATGAAGAAACAAGATGGAATCAACGAAACTCACCATAAAATGACACTTTTCCCCTATCTTTCCTCGCTGCACTCCCCAATCGTTCACAGACGGAATTTAAAACTTGCGGTAGCTGTACCGAACCGATCACCGATCGCTACATCTTCGAGGTGAACGGCAGTGCTTGGCACGGGTCCTGCCTGCGCTGCACCGTATGCTTCTGTCCACTCGACCGTCAGGTCTCGTGCTATCTGCGCGACGGTGACATGTACTGCAAATCGGATTACATCAAGTAAGGCATTCGCTATTCGCTACTATCGTCCGTGTGCGATCGCTAAGCTAACAGGTGTTGTGGTCTTTTGCTTCGATCTCTCTCCCACCTGCAGAAAGTTTAAGACGAGCTGTGCCAAGTGTTCGCGTTCGATATCGGCCACCGATTGGGTACGGCGCGCACGAGAGCATGTGTTCCATCTGGCATGCTTTGCGTGTGATTCCTGCGGTCGACAGCTATCGACCGGCGAGCAGTTTGCTATCTGTGAGGATCGCGTGTTGTGCAAGACGCACTACATGGAGCTGATCGACGATGGGACGACATCGAGCGAGGATGGATGCGACGTGGATGGGAATGGGAAAAACAAAACCAAGCGCATCCGGACCACTTTTACCGAGGAGCAGATTCAGATCCTGCAGGCAAACTTCCAGGTGGACAGCAACCCGGATGGGCAGGATTTGGAGCGGATCGCACTAGCGACGGGGCTGAGCAAGCGGGTGACGCAGGTATGGTTCCAGAACTCGCGCGCTCGTCAGAAGAAGCACGTGCATGGTAAGTGTACGCAAGACTTTTTTTTTTGTACTAACTCAAAACAAATGTTTAATCGGTTTTTTTTTTAACATTCTACAGTTCCACGAGCACAGGACCTTTTCAATGGAATGCGCTCGGATCTGAACAACAACAACAACAACAGCTGCAGCAGCAGTAACAGCAATGATGGTCACCCATCCGTACACCATCTCGGCGGTATTGGACCGGAAGACTGTGTACTCGGCAAGACTTCCATCTTCAACTCGCACGGTTTCATCAATCTCGTGGTGTGACGGGACCGGCAGCGGGCATACCACCATCGCTGGATGGATGTTTGCGATCAACAGTGCCATTAACCGGAACGGAAGTGCGGATGGAGTCTAAGTGTGCGTGTGTTTATGTTTGAGCGAGAGCGTGTCACCGTGGACCCGTGTTCCGTTTCGAGTTTCTTCGTTCACTTACGAGCCTGTGTGGAGCATCGTGCTCTGAGATTTGGCTTGGAACGTGCTCATCTTGGAGCACGAACACTTGGACAATGAAGCCACCAACACAGAAGCCAACTGAACCAACTGGTGTTTGAGTGGCGTTGGCTCGAAGTTCTTTGCCAACTTGGGAATCTGGAGCAAAGCTAACCAAGTGTTCAATGATTCTCAAGAGCGCCCTGGATTGTGAAGCAGATCAAAAGAGAAGATCAAGATCACAGTTTAATACAAAGGATTGGATAACTCAGCTTCATGTTTGTTGTGTTTACTGTTATGAGAAAATATCACAATAAGTTTTACTTTCAACACTAGAACTTCCGCACCAGCCATTTTCACTAGAAACGCTTTAAATTATCGCAGCAAAAAACATAACATCGTTGATTACATATTATTATTTTGTCAATGTGGACTCCAAACAAACCAAAAAGTTATCTAACCCTTCACATTGTGTTATAACGTCATTTTCATCAAAAACGCTTAACACGCTTGGTGGTTCTTGTGTCCAATACGCTTTATTACACTTTATTTAAATGATTAACTTCAACCAAATGTACCCAACGCTGGTCGATCCTTCCGGATATCGACTTTAATTGAAATGTCAAACAATAATAATTTCATTCAGCTATAAAGATGCCACCATCCTCTTCTGCTTAATCCTAAAAAAAAAAAAAAACTAAATCGATGTTGAAAAGGATTAAAAAACCTAAACAAATAAAAAGCGGCGACCATCTACAATGTACCAACCCAACAAGTGAAAACAAATACAGAAATTAATTTCATAATTTATGATCAGTACAGCTTCATTCAGGTGAAACGCACGACAGCGACGCCACTATGTGCGGGTTTCGATTATTTCCACCGGTTGAGACAAGGATGGGCGAAAGACAAACAGCACGATTTGCTGGGTCTAATGTATTTTTGTTTTTTTGTTTTTTGTGTTCCATCCAGTTACCCCCCCCCCCCCTTATGGCGCCTTACCTGCCTTACGCGCAATAAGTGAAGGGAATCGATGGTCAATTACTCCGCCTGGAAAGGGCACGGCCCGTGATCGAGAGGCCGATCGAGGAAGTGAAAATAATTGAAAGCTTCTGGCTAGTAGCCAGAATGGTGGCGGAGATTTGTTTTAAAATCCCTTCTATTTCCCTGCCGACCCGTGTTTTTTTTTGTTTTTGGGGGCTATTTTCTTGTGGTTGCTTGTTGAGAGGGAGAGCTTCAATTTCGCAAACACATCGTTACGATACTAAAAACAAGGGGGAGGTTGCCCATCCTTGAGGGCTTTTTGTCCCTATTAAATGTGATAAATGGTGCCGATCGGGCCGAAGGCTTGCCGTGGAAATTGGTTTACTCGGCTGCGCAATTTGGTTGGTGTCTGTTGTTTTTTTCAACCGCTTGTCGCTCGAGAGGTGATCGAAATGGTAGCACGGAAATCGAAGCCCATTAATAAAGGCGAAAAAATGGGTGGCTTGGGGCGCTTTGTGTGTGTGTGTTTTGTGCAAGAGCTTTTTGGTACTGGCAATGTAGGTTTGACACATTTGCGTGAATGATCGATTTGGGGTTCGTGGAAGAGAAAGTCACATTTTCCGATGTGTCCCTTTGTTAGTCTTCTTTTATTTAATCAAAGTTTTTTTCTTGTTGATAAAAACAGTGTACAATAATAAGCCTCGTGCAAAATGTGGTTCTTTAATAAAACTATGAAAATTCAAACACAAAAAGCAATTCGCAGCAAACTCCTTCCCATACATTCGCATACAGAACTTATTTGCACACAAGAACACCAGTACACCTGTTCAGGAATGTTTGAACCATGGTGGGGTTGCAAATGCGATTGGAGCATCACATCTTGTTTCAACATACTCAATATTCAAATCAACCCCACAAACGAATCGATCTACCGGGGCCGTATGTTACAAAGCGGTCGGAAACCGTCGTTTTTACCCCTTGTGCGCTTCCGAACAATCGCATTAAACAACATATTGAACATCAAAATGTTCGATCGTACAACGTCATAAACAACATATTCGTCGTTCGAAGTTTTTCCGTCCCGCTCCCGGGAAAATGGGTACGCTTCGAGCGGGGTGCAATGCCACCAGAGGTTTTATCACCTCTCATGTCGTTACTTTTATTAATCCTAAATGTCGGCGCGGCAAGATTTATGCAGTATTTGCACTGCCAATTGGTTTCGCGTTTAATTTATGCGCACATCCTGATCTCACAACATGCACCGTTCAAAGTAAAATGGTAAGACAAAAACAAAAGCAACCTTCAAACATGCGACGATGTGTTGTGTTGCGGAGAGAAGGCAAATATACATGCTTCATCATAAACATAAAAAAAATAACAGGCAGCAAAAAGTGTCGGCCGCTTTTCCAACATACTACGCACACACGGGGCACAGCTCCAAGCGTATTCCACCGGGGTTGTAAATAAGAGATTTTATTTTCATTTCCTTCCCCCACCCGAATGCGTTTCCCGAAGGGCGTAAGAATGTTGCGCCGCTTAGCTGGCGGTGGTTAAGACTTCGCTTCATTTCGATTCACCCGATCGTCTGTATGTTGCTGCCGTTTGTTTCCGTTTCGTTTTCCTTCGAGATCGTTCCCGTACCGGCCGGTTTCTGTCGCTCAATAACTAATTGAAACATATTTCGTCGGGTTTGGGTTCGGTTAGTCTTCAAATTAAAATGCTTCGTACCGATCGTAAATCGATCAGCCAATCGATCGACTTTGGCTGCCCAAAGCCACCGACCAAGCTCTAGCCCCAATGACCATGAGGCCATGTCGGCCGGAATGCTCATCGCGTTGAATGTTGTTTTTTTGTTTACAGCCTTGCCCGAAACATTAACTCCCGGTCTTTACTTTGTATGTTTTGCGCGGGGCAAGTACAGGCTGTCCCGTCCATGGTACGCTATTTGAATTTTGCAATGGTGTTTTGGGTTTTTTGGTGAATGTTAAACATAAATTAAGACAAAAAATTTGACCGTTGAGGCTGATGTTGCAATGCATTCATTCTTTTTCTTTACGTTCCCTTTGGCTGTCCTTTTTTTTTTGGTAAGCGTAAGAATGGATCATCGTGCAGAGTTGGTAAGGTTCAATTAAAGGTTCTTGCTGAACCGCTTCAAGATGGTTCACGCCACGGACGCATGGCCAAGATCTTCATCTTGTACTGCACTGCGCAGCTTGAAGGGTGCGCTGAAGTGCAGAAGCCCAAAGCTATTATCGGTTTGAGTTATTCTTGCAATTACGGAATCGATCCTCCCATCCACCCGGCTGCGATTGGATAATGAAAGCCGACGTTGTTTACATACGTGTTGCAATACCAATGGCTGAGAAATTGTGTGCACTTTTTTTGTGGGTTGCTACTCTTGAAGCTTTTGGTTTTTGCTTTGCAGGGAAACGAATGCAAAAAATAGTCTTTCACCACCAATTAAACAAGCAACTCTGTTTCAAATCATCAAACAAAGTTTACGAGTGTTGGTTGGGTTGGACAAAACCATCGATATCTTTATTTTTTGGTCGGCTGTTTTTTTATTGGTTCAGCAGATGGCTGTGCAAGCGTTTGAGTATTGTAACGTGGTGCTCATGAAAGGCAGATAAATGTTGAGACTTTGTCAAAAAAAGGGCCAGATGGCCAATGGAATTTTTTTTGAAATAACGTAGTCTTGAATCTTTTACCGTATTTCTACAAACGTTCATGCTGAGCTTCGAACCCTTCGAACCTCGGTCAAAATTGTGTGGGATTTGCCGGTTTGATGGGTTTGATTCGAGGTCTTCCACGATTTGCGGGAACCGAGTAGCTAAGGTTCGAATCAAAAGTTCGAGTTAGTGGAGAAGCACAGTTAGTTAGCCATTTTAATGAACATCATCGTCTTCAATGAAACTGGATGTTTCGATCGGCATTATATGGACTTTGCTTACGATGGCTTGAACTGGCTAGAGAAACCACGAAACCAATGACACGCAATCATAGTGTCCATTGATATGGTCACGACACGACACATGATCTAACCACGAGTTTGCAATACTTACAAGTTAATTTCCAACTTATTGATCTTCCACAACTGACCTTAAAGGGGACAACCTTTTCTACACGAAAAACACCACACAATGACCATGGGATTCCAGGTTTACCGGTCAACCGACGGTGCGGTACTGAGATGCCACAGAAACACATGGCCACCGTGCGTAATCAATTTTCCTCTTGTTTTCACACACCACGAACAAAACAAAAACCTTCCAAAAGAGATTTAAGCAAACCAAAAACAAAAATCATAAGCAAACCGTTAGCAAACACGCGTATCAACGGTACGATCGTACGGCAGCACCAGAGGGCACCAATCCAGGCGCAGCTTGGTAGTGTATGCGCAACGCAACGGTGCGCACGCACGAAATAAACCATAACGTTTAGCAGTGAAAACTATAACTTCTCCACGGCACGTAAACGAAACGCTGACTAAAGACGTAAACATTAACCAGGGGGAAACGGTGGACACCGGCCGGTTGTCTGATAAGACGGTGCACAGTGTCTCGGGTGCGGAAGAAAGGTGTATCCTTGAACCTGGACAGCGCATTATAAAACCGTGCCGGCGCCGGAAAAAGCAGTACACTTTGCTTCCGCTTCTCATCCGCACTGGTACATCAGCAGTATACCACGTTCCGGACTCAATCGTTCCAACATAATAACATAGTGTTCCGGTGTAGTGCATTTCCGCTGTTACGTAGCCCGCTTCCTGTCAGTATGAGTCGCTCAATGTTGCAGATTGTTTTCGGTGCGGCGCTCATCGGCCTGCTGGTGGTATCGTCCGTGCACGGTTTCAAGGACCAGCCGTACTTTGATATGGCAGAGTCGGAATCGCAAGAGTACGTACCGACGGTGGTCAGTGAGGACAATCGGCTACCCTGCCCGTACGCTGCCCACGGTGTGCGACCACCGCAGGGCGAGTGTCAGGACTGTGGATTTGTGATTGTGGAGAAGCGTCATCACTATTGCATTCCCGGCAAGAGCGTCATCAAGGTGCTGCGTCGTAAGCCGTCCTGCAATTGCAAAACACAAAACCAGCACGGTAACATGGGCTCGGGATACTACGGAGCAGAAAGCAACGTTGTGCCGCACTATGAGGCACCCGGCGCACCGGCTGCCCAGGGCCCTTCACCTGTGGCGGTAAGTGGCGGTGGATCGGATCAGGTGTCGCGTATGCTGCGCACACTCATCAACGACCAGCAGCGGGGCGGCAATTATGGAGAAGCGGTCGAGAAGCCAGCCACTCCCCAGTACCGGACACTGGAATCGACCAATGCTCAAAGAACCTTCAACTAAAGGTGCTCCTAAAGGGGAGCCAGAGCAAGAATGTGTGTAAATAAGTTATCAAAAGAGGCTAAGTGGAGCTGGGTTTTCAGAATTGATTGTTTTTTGTTATTTTTTTAAATTATTCGGCTGGAGAGCGTGGGAGTAATTTAAGCTTTTTTTGTTACAAAATAAAACATTACTAATAAAGCTGTGCAGCTTTTACGGACAAATCGAGTATGTAAACGATTTTTATTTGTACTATCGTGGAAAGAATTGGATCGACATCCGCCATTGACTAAGGAGACTTCAAGGTTCAAATAAATGTGTTTAAAAAATTGCAATGCAACCAGGTATCAAACATGTCACCAACATCTTTACTATCTTTAATCTTCATAGGGATGATGTACGCATTTTGAGTCGAAAGACACCAATAACAAAAAAAGTACAATTGAGGACCACGACTGTCAAATACAGTTTGAAGAAACTCTTTACATGTCTGCTCACCACAACCATCAAGGTTGTACCTGTAAAGGCATCAAACTGTAGAGTTCCTCGCAAGTAATAAAAATAAATATGAAAAGTAATCTTACTTCAATAAAACTCAGATTTTCACTCAATCTTATTAAATGTCGAAAACCTGACAGGAAAAATATTATACTAGTTTATTACACTCACCGCAGGTTTTTGAACCAAATCCTGAATTTGACAGATAAATGATAGATCCCGTGGTAAAATCGTCAATTCCTGTAAGGATCGAGCTTCCCATACTTTACTAACTAGCATTACTACTAACTGTCCTGCTGTGGGTAAACCAATTAGTAACAGATAACCAGCCCATGAGGGGTTAATGAAGCCTAGACCAGGCAACGTTTGTGACGCCAAGTGAGAAGAAGTAGAAGCTTACGTTAGCAAAGGAAGAAGTAGCATGTGCGACATAAGTATGCCAGTCATGAAATATGAAGAATTAGTTAATTATGGTGTAATAGCGTCAAGGAACAACATAAGTCTTATCTACGCGATACAACCTCTGCTCCAACATATGTATTGCTTGACTTTACAACCTTAGTAGGCTTAGGAGTGTCAAGGACTTTTAAAAGAAGCTGATTTTCCGCTCGGGAAACGGGACCGCTCCAATGTTTTCTGTGACTGGATGTATCTTAATGGATACCAAATATTATCCTGCCTTCAAAAGCATAGTCCATAGTCCTGAAAATGTCTGTTGATATCGTTTACCTATTGGGTCCATCATCATCATCAGTTTTAATAAGGCTACATATCACGTTTTACTGCAATCAAAAGCAACGTGCCACCGGGGAAAGACTTTTTACTCACAACAACTTTTAATTATGTTTTGTTTTCAAGAGATGAATGAAATAATAAAAATATTTGCTTTTTCTTGTTTTTTTTTTAAATATTTTAAAACTTTCCGAAACAATCAAAAGCCAAACATTTTTAGGACTAGAAAAAGTGAAATATGTTCATTTGGGTGTTTTGATTTTCGAAAGAAATGCTCTG
>KB699916.1:0-25912 GCA_000349165.1 Anopheles christyi | reverse complement strand
TTTTCCTTTTCCTTTTCCTTTTCCTTTTCCTTTTCCTTTTCCTTGTGAATAAACATAAACACTCTTTAATCTGTCCGCTATATATTACACTGTGTATCACGAGTGAACAAAAAAGAATGAATTAACCCCAACTCAGCATGATTCTCTTGAGAAATTATCGCTCGTGCTTCGCTCTCATATCCGTGCAACTACAATGCAAGAGCAAACATTTTGGAATAAGAGAATATCAGAATCTCTTCTCAGTGATCGACATACAAAGTGAACAAACTGCTTCAATGTGAGTATTTCAGTAAGGATTTTGTTTTGTTTTGAATCGGAAAGCCTCCCCAACGGAAGCAGCTAGTATAGGTAAACGAAACACCAAATTAATGAAACATTTTACAAATAAAAACCTCTTAGAAGTACAATAAATTATGAGTGTTGGAAGAAACAGGCGACACAGTTCGCCGAACCGGCTGCTTAACCAAATCTTAGTCATCACCCCACAGCACAGCAACTCTATTTTTCAAGCATCCCACAGCAAGCCAGCCACTACTCCATCAAAGATTACCTGTATCTTTCGCTACCAAGAAACGAGGCGAAAGCAAATTCCCACGCACCTCACTAAACTCCCACGTTTACGCCAAAGGTAGACAGGCTGTAATGAAATTCAAATTGATTATTTTTTACCACCAGCGCCATTTGGAATCGGTTACAATATCTCGTTCACCAATTGAAACACAATTTACTCTACATGGTAATGTGCATTACTTACGATTCATGAAGTGTAATGAATTGCAAAGTGGATAAATTTATTCATTGAACCTTGGAGAAAACTGAACATGGAAAAAATCAAGGTTAAAAAAAATAGGACGATAAGCATCTTACATTGCCTAAAAATTGAGTTCCGGAAGGGATAGCCAATCGAGTTTGATACCTCTAATTCCATTCTCATTTGCATACCTATTTAATTGTCCGCACATTCCTCCCGGTAAAGCTCATACTCTTACCTACATTGTGCTGCATTTGTTTTTATTTGATACAAAATCGGTAACGACTATTCTCCGTTTTCAATTCTCAAATAATATTTTGAATAACCATTGCAATGTAAATAAACAAATAATCTCATCTCACCTCAATACGCTATTTTCACAAACACATACATCCATTCTTTTTTCCATCCAGACAGCATTCAAATCGCCTCCTAAATGTTCCATCTATCACTCAATGACCTTCAGCATCATTTCCATTTGCGTTTAAAAAATGAAAATAAACGATCTAACCATCAGCACTAAAAAGAATCTTAATCGCTTCCCAACAGGTTTCTGCAAACTATTGGCCCGTTGAATTGATAGCGATGTGCAAAACGTTACACTGAACGGTTTGCCTCAATCGCGTCCGGTGCATCCCTTTCAGGCAATTGGTGCTGCCAATAGGGGCAATAAAACCTTCACGAGCAAGATCAATAAATATCTATCGCGCAAGGACAGCGTGGGAAAGAAATGTATGCCCTTTTTCTATACTCCAATAGACACTGGATTCGCTGCAATGGTGTGGCTTGCATCGAAAATTGCAGCATGAAAAGAATTCAATTATCCTTTAGCTATTAATCTCCAATCACAAACTAAACTCGGCAATAGTGAGAAGACTGTAAGTATGGTTGTTACAGAACGGCTTTCAGTTTTGATGTGTATTTTTTTTGCTCTTCTCATTGATCGAAAATTTCCCATCGACCCAGATTGAGGATATTTTTTCCACACTGTTCATCAGTGTTGAATAGCTTTTTAATCTAAAACTCCTATAAGAATCAATGGAAACAAGATATAAACAAAAGGAGCTAGTCATCAGTCCCATCAACATCACAACATCATCATAACCTGCACGAACGAGGCAACGGCTCATCGCGTTTGTCCGCGGATTCAAGTGAGAGTTTTTGGGTAAAATTTGTGTAGCGTTGTCTATTCCATTTACATGCAAGGAAAGAAGGATAGTTTTTTTTCTGCATGTTAGTATACAGACCCAAAAACGTGGGATCTACTATCAACCGCAGCCCGTGGGCGTTGAAAACAACGAGTTGATATCAAAAGTGCGAAAAGGATATTCACTTTAAAGCACCACTGGAGAGAACGAAATGGAACATCGTCCTGAGAGCCGTAGTTTGTTTTCATCTTTCTTTTTCACTACAAACCTACATACACGAATTTTGCAGGCTACCACACTACACACACACACTCATACCATGTATGCCAAATTCCAGCTCGCTTTCACATTTCATCGGGCATCGATTTGGCGATCGCTTTTTACCACCAACGACCTATCAACCGGTTTTGGTTGCATTTTGTACACATACATAATGCACTAGGGAGAGGTTCTCGCGGACCGGCGTGAAAGGGAAAAATCGAAAGGAATGGTAACTCGTTAGCCAAACTGCATAAGCGGTGGAGCAATTTATAGTCGATGAAATTTAATTTACCGCACGACGCAATGAATTGCACTTTATCTAAGCGAATGCTTACATTTACTGTTTCACCAACGAGGACGTAACGTGGGCTGTGCCAAACCCTAGCCCCAAAATTTCAATATCGACCAAAAAGTGACTGTGCGGAAAAAGCAATACGGTTAAAGGGCGTACGAGAATGTGGGCAAATGGTCAAAAGAAACCTGGTAGGTGGGCAATTAAATTAAAAGCAAAACGCGTGCAGCCTTAGTGGCATTTGTTTGACAGGCGATGGCAACTCAAAGTGGAGAGTGTGTACCGGAATGAGCGGTAGAAATCATTTAACTTGATCGCTTAGCAAAACCAAACGGTTTGGTGTAACTCAACAAACAATGTACTGTACATTTTTACATTATGCAAATGCAACCAGATCCTTTTTATCCTATAAAAACATTATGAGTCTAACCCGGCAATCCCAACATTTAAAAAAATGTAGAAACAACAACAAACAACATAAAGCACTTTGGCGCAAACTGAGAAACACTGTAACATTAAATTACGAAAAGGAGATCTACAGGAATCAAAAACAACAGTTCTTTTTTGGTTCTTTCGCCATTTCCAGACAGATAGCAGGTCGACCGTCGTTGCATTCCCGTCGGCCATTGTCTAGATGTTTACATGATAATGATCCAACCGGATCAGCACAAATGTCAGCGTTTGGGAAAATTTATACTTGACCGCTTTGTATTTTTTCATTTTTCCCTCGTCTGTCTTAAAATGCATATCCTGCATGACTGCCTGAATCGACCGACTGCCCGTTACAGCAAATGCCAAATGGCACCGAAACGGAAAGCAAACGAGTGCAAAAATATAAAGATAAGCCTTCAAATCCCATCGAACACAGCGACATTGTCCTTTCAGAACGAGAGAGAACGATTGAGATAGAGACAGACACCGAGTCCAACTTCCAAGGAGTAAATTAATAGCTTTCAGAAGACAGAGAAGAACCGGAAGTGTATGGCAACAATAACAACAAGATGCTGTGTGAACAAGACGGGAACAAGAACAAGAAAAAACAAATAGACACGAGCATTTCCAAAGGCTCGAACGTCACAAACAAGCAGATTCTATTACGATGCGAAACGTTTAAAGAGAGTCTCCACGTTCACATCCACTCCCAGTCAGCCCAGCAAGTCGAGATGAATCGTGCAGGATGAGCAACAAAAGCGCATCATCGGAAAAGTCACGTTTCACATTATAATCAGTGTGACAGTAGCCGTTTCATTTTATTCCGTTTGACCAGCCAGCTTTCCCACATTTCCCGCAGTGTGCGAAGGGTTGCTAGTGGGGCGGAGCGCCGGCGTTCCAGCATGTCCGATGCTCACTTTACGTTACTTCCTGCCACTGCCAATGCACAGTACAAGCCTTAAAAGGGGAAGGAGCCGAAGAGGGGCGCATGGATGCCAAACGGTCAAATGGCAAATGGTTGAGCACTTCCGGCCATGTGATCGGGGATTATCGCTCACTCGACGAGGCTTCGCCTTTCAACAAGGTCAACGCTTGTGAGCGATGAAAGCCGGGCTGGGGTGTGTGTTCTGCAAAATCGGAAGAAACTGAACAGTAGAGCATTTGATAGTGCAAATAATCTATTTCTTCGGTGTTTGAGTGGAGTAACAAAATTCGAGATTTGATTGTGCTATCTGATTAAGTTTTAGATCAATTTATTGCAAATATTGATGGTGTTGCATAGTGGTACTACTTCTGCAAAACACTGCCTTTACTCGTGGATTTCTCTAAGATGTGTATCACCCAGCCAATAGTAGCTGACTGGTGATTGTTTTCTTATCATCAACACACCTTCATCATGCAAATCAACAACGAATATGCTACGGAGCAAAATCGAAGGTACGCAGTGGTTGTTAAACAAATTGCAACTAATTAGCTTCTACGTCGACTGTTACACTGTGCAGACAGTAGCCGTTCAGTTTAGTCGGTGTTCGCGATGAGTCAATTCAATTTGCAAAAGCTCTTTAACGATTGGATAAGACACGCTCTTGTGCAATGCATTGAACAATGCAACGCACACACGATCGAGATTGTTCATCATCGTCATTGCATCTCTTACCTTCCGGTTAATGCTAACGTGGATGTTGCTTTATAGACAAACTTCCGCACACTAACGAACACCGTTGCAACCCGCAGTGAGGAAATGACTAATTACGGAGGTTTAACGGAAGGTCGAGCACACGATGCATTAAATTGAATTTGGCCTGGATCAACACCGGTCGGTTGGTGCTTTTACGCTACACGATTATAACCGTCGACTTACAAAACATACGACAGGGTCTGTAAATAATCAGTGTTGTTGTCTATGGTGTGCCTCTACTTGTCGTCACTCGATAAAGTTAAACAAAACACGCTCAAAAGTATTACATCTTCAAAACTCACCCTACTGCATACCGGTAAGTAAGACTAGAATATGCTTCAAGAATTATATAATGAATATAGTTTTCTAGTCTGTGGGCCGTAATATTTATACAATAACAATATTTCGGTAGAAACATACATTCACCGATCCTCCTGCGAGTGAAAGCTGGGAGTGAGAAATTTCTACCGAACTAAAATTGTGCATCCCTCCTTGAATACCTTTGAGTAAATAGCTCCCTTTTTCAGTGGAATTAGTAAAACATCAAGCAGAATGTATGTGCAGAAGCTTTCAGCGTGAGCTTTTTTCATTCTTCAGTTGTAGTCTGCTTATTAAATTTGCATCGATTCCAAAACCGATAATCGGCTTTGCAGTGGCAAACGTAAGTGCTGACGATAATCAAACTTATTTCAATTGGATGCAAACCGCCTGCAAAAAATGGTGCATTTAAATCAAACGGTAATATTATAAACAAACAGATCTTGGTAATGAGCTTATTTGACTTTCATTGTTTTTATTCGAAGAATTGGCGGGTGTAAAGGTATAATAGTATTACATTCAATTTCATCACACGCACTTTTCATTTAGCAAGGTAGGTAGAAGGCTATTACAGTTACAGTATACATGCACAAACGATCATGCACAAAAGCGCACACTAGACTTACTTTTAACACGAAGCCAGTTAGTCAAGCCTGGCATCGAGGGTAAAGTCCGGATGAGAATTGAACTACGTTCGCCCTTTACAGAGATCGGTACATCTATCCATTAGACTTACAGCTACAGGTGCAGTCAACGTACATTTATACGAATGATTTTAATTATCTTCAATTTTACAATCAAGATAGAAAGATATAATTTTCAGCCATTTTTATATATACATGATATAAGCTGACCTGAAGCTTCTCCTTTAAAAACATCACGCCCGCAAACCACCTCCACGTTTATTTATGTTAGTGCGTTCCAATCTAAACCAAACGTTGCTGAACGCGCTATAGTTGTGATACCCTTAGTAAATCGTGCTTTTCAGCGAATAAATCTTTCATATTTAATTATAAACCATAAAAACGCTGGCGTTACAAGATGCTCATCGAAACTATTTTTAATTTAACTTTTACACTAAACTGGAAATGCGTTCGACCACAACTTCAAACGAATCGCGCTCCAAAACATACCGTTCTTACACTGGTGGCTATTCAAATCGCTTGTTGTTGTTCATTCAACCATAATGCAAAGCCCACCAAATCCACCCTATTCTCTATTCAATCCCCCATTCAATCCCCTTAAAGCACCGCCAATTCATAAAGCAACGATACACTACATCCTATGTCCATAAGAAAATCGGAAACAAACTGTACATGGCCTGATTTGGTGTAAAGCTCCCGGCTTCTCACCCACCCACGAAGTTACTGCAAAGGAGGACAGGTCGAAGTGACTTTCGTTGTTAATTTCCGTCCTACAGGTTGCGTCGTTCGATTTATAAGATGCCTTCTGGTCGGGTTCGTTCGCCACACCCGGGAGCGCCGTCGCGGCGATGCTGCGAACTTGAAAAATTGTCAAGCGTCAACATCCTTCCGAGAGTAATTTCAGCGCTACCGTTTATCATGTCCCGAGAGACACCCCCATCGCTGGAAATAGCGAAACATCGCAACGAAGGTCTTTGAGAAAGAAGTGGACCAGAAATGGAAGAGCTGGCAACCGAGCGCCGCATCCACGTGCGCACCGAGTCGGATAGACGTGGCGAAACAATAAATATGATAAATTTTTATGACTTTCCACCCGTTTCCTACCAGTATGAAGCGGGGGTTTGTGCAAAGTGAGAAGAAAAGAATAATGCCTGGAACGAGAAAATCTTTCCTTTACCACCTTTTCCGGTGCCGTTTAAGAGTGGTTCGATCGAGCAAAGAAAAACTAAGGCAAACGATTGCCCTCGGTTCCAATTGCATCCAACGATTGAATACCGCTTTTTCTCACTTTGTTCCTTCTTGCACATCAAGTGAAGGTTGCTCGATCCGTTCCGTTTACATTTGTCACTAGAAAAACTATTGGAAACATTTATATTTCTCACCATCACCAGCCGTTGTTTCGTTGCCTTTCATCCGCATGATGTCTGGAGATTGGCTAAAAGTTTCCTTGTCGCACTGTTGACAAGTGTTCATCGATCGTGTTCCTTCTGCCATCTCAGCTGTCAACCGATCAAAGCCACAACCGTTTCAGAGTTTGCTCTGTCGCATCCTTCCACTGGCAGGCATCCACAACAGGAAACTCGAAAGGGACAAAATTGCACAAAAACAATCTTTCCCACCAACGATTACTGAGAAAAGTTGGATGTTGCCGTGTGTACAAGACTCCCTCCAGTACACGAATAAACGGCCAGGAAATTATACCTTTCGTTTCTCCGTCGGTCGGACGCTAAGAAAATCATGTTATCCCTCTGCGGTAGCGAAACGGATGGGATAAATATTCAAACGCTGTTTAAATGTGATCGACTTTGCCCGCTTGCCCGTCGTTTCACCGATTGTTTCATGAGTTGCCTTCACTTGGGTTTTGAATTTTTCGCCGGAAATGAAAAAATAATATTCACGATTCAAGGATTGAACAGGCCGCACCCCGCTTCTAGCCATGGCTGCAATATTGATTGATTGTTTTTCTTTTCTTTTCCACGCTGTGCATTAGAGCTACTGCAAATATGGTTTATGCAATCGGCTTGAAGCTTGCGGTGCTATCAATTGGATTGAATAATTCATTCGATTTGTCCTTTGCGGGTAAAAGGCGTCTGCGCATTTGATTACAGCATGTTGAACTCACAGAAATCGAATGACACCTCATTTCGAGTTGGTTTTTCCGGCCAGCTTCCAAGGAAGGAAGAGTTTTAATGCGGAAGGATACATTGTAAAACATTTGTAGAATGATAACAGGAAGCAATGTTTTTGGTTAGAAATTGCAACGACAGGATCTATAAGGGGCCATCCATCAATAATGTAACGCTCATAGCGGCGTGGAGGGGTTCTATCAAGCGTTACAATTTGTTACATAGGAGTGTGGAGAAAGTAAACTTTTGTTACGTACAAAAATAAAATTAAGATTTTTTATAGAATGAGACAAAAATTGGTAGGCTTTGTCAATTGTAAGTTACGTAATAAGTAGGGGGAGGTTGACCAAACGTTACGTTTTGTTACAGAAGAGGGAAAGGGGTCTGAAAATCTAAAATTTAGGATTACGTAATTTATGGATGGCCCCTTAGTACATTTTGTACAACGCATATAACAATAGCCGCCGTTAAATTCTTCGTTCCTTTACCGATACAGTTTTATTTTTATTTAAAAAAATACAAATCTTAATTATGTAATTTTCTTAAAGTCAGGCTTTAATATTGCACTGTCTACGAGGTTGAACAACTACTTCAGTATATTTAACTAACTTGTTTTAAATTCATTTCCAGAGTTCTTCAAACAACAGTTAAATAAAATATAGAAATTAAATTTAAAGCGCATGAAAATGTACACAAAGAAGCACACTAGCCATAAATCAAGAGCAGCAGCAAAGAAACCATTTCTGTATGCCCTTATAATTCAATAATAGCCACCCACGATACCAGCGTTGTGTTCAACGGCCAAATAGATGTATAGAACTTGTTCGAATGTTTGATTACAACTCGTATCAAAACCTCCCAACAGAACATCAGTTCCCGGGAAGAGAAAAACACACTCTTCCACACCAACCAACCTGTCACTTGTCTCATTAAAGCACATGTTACGATATGTGCCCCAGAAAAATGAGGATTCCAAACACATTTCAACCCTCCACCATTGGGTGCTGTCAGAAACATGCTACAATCACGTGTAGTCCAAACAGTTCACTTTGGTGTTCCCCTTCACCCATCACAGCAATCAAGATTCTGTTTTATTAAATCCGTAATGACTCATTGGCTTTATAATGGATGGGTTTTTGGGTAAGTCAGAGGAACACTCGGTAGCCCCGCTCTAGCGGAAGAAGTGATGCAAGTTGGAGGTTGGTAGCGCCACATTGCGATCTCAAGTTTCATGGTGCGTTTTTTTTTCTCTGTCTAGGCGTAAACACATGGTGGTCTGTATGAGGATAAAAAAGACTTTTACACACACACAGAATTCCATTAGCATTTTTCATTTTTTATCATTTTCACTTTTGTCATTGTTTTACTCCTTTGATGCTGCAACCCGTCGCCCTGGAGGATCGCCAGATGTCGATAAACAAACGCGGAGAAAAAAAAACGCCACACCAAAAACGAACGCCTAAAAAAATAACTAGCCAAAAAAGGACATCAAGAGGAAGAGAAAATTGTGTTTGAGTGTTTCGGTCTCTCTATCCCGCTCTCTGGGGGTTTTTTTTCGACGAACGAACACTCACAGCGAAAGCGAAAACATAACAAAATATGTCATGCGTAATGTAATTGTATCGACTTTTGAAAACAACGGCTCAAAACTGTGTCGCCACACATGTCATGTAAAGTGGGTTTCCCTCGAATAATAAAAAAAAACCGCTGAACAGCCACCGAATCCATTGCTGGTTGGTCGTAGGTGCAACGGAAGAGAAGATTCAGAGAGGGTGGCAGAAAAGCATAATATTCTCCCCAATCCCATTCCCACCCTTCTACATAAAACAAAGGCTTTTGTTAGGGCCAATAGACTACGTCGGAACGAAGGAAGTTGACAAAGGAAGGGGACAAAATAAAACAAAATACAAAATTGTCCAAACCCCTCGCACCACGGAACACACACAACATGTGCTTCCAACGTACCGCAGGGCCCCAGATGAAGGCAATTTTCACGCAGATTGTTACGCAGCTGAACTTCAAACGAAACGTACCGCACACTCCAGGGTTGGAACGATCGGCCCGAAATGATCGCGCTAGTGACAGTCACTTTTCCATTTCGCGGAAATCCTTCCATCTTTTTTTGTGGATCCTCATCGACGGCGATTGGTAAAACGAAGCGAAAGGGGATGGTTCTAGGTTTTGTTTGCACTATGGCTCCCACTTCCAGCAACGCTCATGTACGAGACGTAGGTACCTTACGGCGCGTTTCGATGATGGGACCCTAGGGTGATGATAACACCGCACCAGACCGCCAGACCGCCATGGTGGTGTTTTGTTTATGATTTTTAGGGGATTCAGTTTTGCTCCATAAAAGATTTTATTGTCACCAGCCAAACAACCCGGAGGCCGCAACGAGCTGACATCATCTGTGTAGGCGCAACGTGAACCGGAATGGTAGTCGTCGGGAGGAGGTGTGTGTATTTGTTGGAATAATAATACAAATGATGCGTTGACGAACAGGGAAAGGCATGGTTAAAATATTGTTGCGACTGATGGTTATGAGAACCTTTTTGAGATGAAACGAGGGAAAACAAAACAGAGTGAGAATGACAGCAACAAAAGAATGATGATCGATGCTGACGGTTGCATGTACATTTTATTTAATGATTTAATTAATTTAAAACTACAGGAGTGCCCTTTGCATGGAGGGTGTTAATTGCCCTCTGGTTATGAAACTCTACACGATGGCGCCATTATTTTATGAAAACATATATAATTCTACAAATAGATTTTTAGTCAATATGCTATGCAAAGAGTAAAAATTCAGTAAAAGTTAATATTCATATTTCAAATGGGCCGTTATATTTTTTTTCTAAAGAGATGTTTGATTCACCTTTTAATACATCAAATAGATCAACATATTCTGTGCCAATCGTAATTAGAAAAGGAAGTAACATGCGATTGCATAAACTTAGGCGCAACCAAGTCTTAAACGCAAATCCTCTGGCTAAGGTTCAACATTGCTCATCGATATTAATTCCCAAAAACCGCACTCAATTATTAACCATTTTATTTCATTCTTCAAATTACCTCGATGCATGCTTCGAAACAGTCTCTGTTCGGCAAAACATGTGCTTGTCTTGTAATAATATTTTTACGGCATCACATTTCCCCCGAGCGATGCAACTTGCGTTGATGCGTTATTACTGCTGCCCCGAAAAACGTACAAGGTTCGTATTACAGATGCTAATGTTGCTGAAGGTGAACCCGTGGCGATCGAATCGCTTTCCTCACGTATTCGAAACTATCCAGATTCGGGCTGAACGAAAATGCCTCACGTATACAATTTGCCTCCAAAAATATAAAGATGTTTACCGATGGATTGGACACAGTGAGAAAAATCCATAATCCAACTCCTACAGCGAATAGTGCTGCTCTTGTTAGCTCGATTTTTATGAAAACTGCTTTAATTTACGATGCGTTTTATTGATCAGCAGTAATTCGAAAGCCTCCACCATTCACGTACCGTTGTTAGCATTGTTTTGCTGGGGAGGATCGATTTGGTACGGGAGCTAGATTTTCGCTTTCTACTTCCCCACGACACCGGTGCACCTTTCCATCGTATCTAGGGATTCAGCTCAAGACAACACTATTGATATGTCTTGTGACCATTAAAAGGCGAACAAGAAATGATGAAAAAAGGAATGAACTACCCTCAACTACACAAGCTACGATGGTCGGCACGAAATATCATAAAAATCACGAGCTTCTGTTTGCTTGGTCGGGAGCGCGTGCTCAAGGTATGTTGCGCTGTTTACAGATTTGTTTCAACCGCGTGGGGGTGGGGGGGCTCAATCGTACCGGCCGTGAAACCACCTCGCCCAGTGTGCAAGCATTAGCAGTGGTTTAGTTTTTTGACCTTTTCCCTTTAACAAGGCGCACTTGAGCGTTTGCGAAGCAATATAGAAAATAAAAAAATAATCCAACAGTCGCAATCACCGGGGTCGGGTAAGCAATAATCTAAAAGTACCATTCTGTCACATCGTAATCGTAAAGCTGTTCGAGTACGCCGCCTTTGCTGTTTGCCGTGGAAACTCACCCAATCAACTGCGCGATGGTAAACAATTATATTTTACTGCAAAATATTTGCTCACAGCAGTCAATTTCATTCCGGCGGCTCGGAATCGGTTCTCGTTCATTGAATTTTCTACATACGAGAAGTTTTTTTAAACAAACAGAAACGGAATACATGCATACGATACGAAACGAAGTTGGAGCTTACGTACAATTTTTTTAAATGATTTTTTACTGACAAAGCGCGGATTTTTAACCCATATCCTCTTTAAACCAGTTGCAACTATGAAGTGAAAATGTTCAACCATAACCTCAAAGCAACCTAGCCTTTTATGTATTCTTCAATAAAACTCTCACTCACAGCTCCGTAAACTCCATCACCCACTCAAGTGGGGGAGAGTGCTAATACAATAACGAAGCTTAATCTACTGGCGTAGGATGTCATAAAACGTTGACAGCAAATATTGTATGTCAGCTAGTTTTGCACCGCTTGTCATTGTTAAACCTCCAGTCCAACATTGCCGATACACAAAAGCGCCAATGTAGGGTACGCAGAGAATACAGTTCGCTTTTCCCATTGCCTAAGCTTTAGCCCATCCCCCATTCGTCAGTTCTAATTCCATTTTTGCGCCAAATGAATGGCTGCAAAATAAAGCGAAAAAGGAAAGACCAGCAACAACACAAACCGATCCCCTCCGAACCTCCCACTATTGGGAATTTTTCTGCTCTGCAACTCCGAAGCAGAATAGGACTGGACACGAAAAAAAGACGAGATGGTGCATGTATCATAACCGGATATTCTACCGAATTGAGCCAGATGAAATGCAATTTATAAAACTATTTTGTTTTGCAGAATGATGTCCGTTCGCGTCATGTTTCCATCACGCCAGTTTTGTAGAATGAAACATCGTACCAGAAGGCTTTCGGTTGGTTGTTAGGACGAGTTGACAGTTTTGTGCAATTTTGGTTAGTGAAAAATTGGTTTTAACCTACATTGGGGTGGTGAAATGACATGACTATTTTCGTGTTAAAAAACTTGCCAAACCACGTTTTCTTTAATCCCAAACTTTTGAATGTCACTACACGTGCATGTTCTCTTATCCATTTCTTTATCCCTGGTTCTAAGATGGTACTTAAATAACCCACAATCACTGGATGTGCTGCCTTCAATTGTGTGTAATTTGATTTTCAACATCGAAATCAAATTACGATGCCAAATTACGAACTGTGCTGAAGCATACCGAATCGAAAAATGCTAAACATGTTTTATTAACACCGGTACACCGGTACTGGCTTGGAATGTTTAGCCACACACCAGTAGCACATACACCGTTTTGATTGAATTAATTTGCACCGAATCTCTGACCATTCACGGTTTAGGAGTTTTATTTATTAAAGAACTTGCAGGCAAAAACATAAAACCCTAGATAAAGCCGTAACAGAAAACAAACCTTTTTTCTTACATTTTTAAGCAACAATTCACCTTTTGTTGAGCTAGTCTCCGGCTCCGGAATATCAGGCACAGAAGCGTTGCGTACAATCGAGCCATCTCTGCTGGCCAGGCATGAAGCAATGCGCATTCGGTGCTATCTCAAGAAAGTCAACGCTTCTTCACTGGCAACCGTCAAAAGATGTGACTCTGGCAAACAAACAAACTATCGAGCGATGAGGCAGCCCCGTGTGCAAAGGGTTGTAGAGTTGGAAAATTGGGTCTTGATAAAAGTTATGGATAACCGATTGTCAGAATCATAGTCGAAAGGATGAAGAAAAATGCTGGCATTAGTTTCTGTTTGGTTCGTACCGTCAGATCGTGTACCACCTGGGTGAACGTGTACCAACCATTCCCTCCATTCCTGCATTTCGACCTGTGTTTGTATACTGTTGGTGTATGTGTATATGTGTTATCGACTTTGAATCGCCCACCGAATCGTCTCAAGGAATGTGCCACTTCCAAGGAATATGATGATGATGATGGGTTTACCCGAAGGAAACGTACACACAAAAGGATAGAATGGAATCCAATCTAAATTCAAATTATTCTGCTTCACTTGGGTTGCATTATTTTTCATATCGACTGTATGTATATGCACCGCTAGCGCTCGATGTGTATGTGTTTTTAGGCAGGTCCAGTACCAAGATCGATGCAAAGGAAGCTTCACCATGGCGCACAACGTACATGACAGATAAATCCTTTTCACGAACTTTTCCGCTCTTAAATCCTTCACCGAAGGATTCTTCTCCGGTGTTGACGGGCAGATAAAATGGAAGCGTACCACAAATCGACAGATTCTTCACGATCCGACATTTCACGGGCTAAAAAAAACCTTGGTCGGCCGCTATTCACATGGCGCATCGCGCACGTTTGCTTGTAAAAGAAACTAATCCCCACACTTCTGAGATTTCGGTCCGGTCACGGGTTTCCATTGGCGTGAGGGCGGTTTGAAGTTTGAAGGAAATGTGGTGACATGTTTTAACATACATCAAACTCAGTACACGGTGAAAGTGTTTGGGAGTGACTGCGTGTTTTTTTTTGTGTTTTCTTTTAGTTATTCCAACTTTTTCGAACGTAAAATTGCCCTATCTAATATGATTTGTTTTGCAAACATTTAACAACAAATTACAATCCATCCACCTTCTTTCCGTTTTGACCACGTTCCACCTACTCATGCAATTCAGCTAAATACTCTCCAGAATGGCCGCATCCTGCCAGCAAAATAATGGACCGTTTAGCCAAATGTCTCGCTTGACATAAGGGTAACTTCCTGCGCCAACTTGCTCCTTGCTAGTGAGTAGCCCTTTTCGTTAGCTCCACCGATCGGGAGTTGCATCATGTTTCCGGAGTTACCATATAATGCTTGGGACGACAAATCGCCACTGCGAAGGGTGAACACGAATCCCAGGCTGACGCTCAACCCGACCCGTACGCTGAAGTGTCTAGCGTTTGCTGATGAAGTTCCTATGAGAAAACTTTTCCAATTGTTTGTTTTCCGAACATTTCCATAGCGTTAGGGCCACACACACCTTTCCGGCCCTTCCCTTCGTTATTGGATTGTGCTTCCAAATTGTTTTCCACTTCGACACTCGGAGCACGAAGCCGTACCGGTCGTGTCGGTTACCCAATTTTAGCTCAAGCACAAGTGTGCAATAGAAGTTATCGGCTAATCGACGTAATGCATCTGCCTTTATGCTACTGAATGCGTTATAGAGTCGGGTTTTTGTTCCTTGTTCGTCGTATGAAAAGAAAAATAACTTTAAGAAGGAATATTATGAGCTTGAACAACTCTTTCATAGAGTACCTCCGTTCTGAGTTCCGTTCTGTAACGATTTAATGAAACTCTTTCCAACAAACGAAATTATTTTACCAAATTACTATTCACTTTCAAAAGTGATGTAACGTTCAGCTTAGCGTTATTTATTATTTGTTTGAAATCATGAATCCTTCCTACCCATACCATGCTAAAAGCAGGTGGTTGTGACGTGAAGTAGAAACTCGTACATCATAATTAGCAACAGGCTATTCTAGCGGACTAACTCGCTCCAAAAAGCAACTCATACTTCTCCGACATACTCTTGCGTGGATAAGACACCGTGTATAGGAAACGCGTAACTGGAACTAATTTTACACGTAGCTTCATCATCCCGTTTCGGTGCTCATTTCCAACGTTTGCTATGGTTCAGTGACTTCTTAATATTCGACCACAGTGCAGCTTAGTCGTATTCTCAACACGGTGTGTAGCGCGTGCCTTACAAGTGCGCTTGTCTAGCTCATGGATCTCGAGTCTACATAGATTGGCTCCAAATGGATTAGTGTTACCTCTTCGTTTTTAAGTACCCACCGAGACATGTCTGGACACAGTATGGTTGGATTAAACGGAAGGCTTAGTCCCACCGTTGTATAAGCATATCAGCTCATCCGTCCCTTTCCATTTCGTTAAATAATTTCCGTAAATTTCTCGAAAGGTCAGCTAACCCACCTGGAAGATCGGGACCTGTCTTCGTCCAAACGTGTCTTCGCCCACCGATATGCTCGGAAATGTATCGTAAATAATAATTCTACTGCAAAATGATTTCCCTCCCGAACAAAGAAACATCGATTACAGCCAATAAATAAAGTTTGCCGAGACCAAGCCAATTTACAGTTGGCTGGTAGATGCTGCAACCGGTAACTTTGTGCTCCTTGCTGCTGCTGCTGCTGCTGCTGTGTTTCGTGTATTTTGCACACTTGGCGCCATATTCGTTCGGTGAAAAGCCATAAAATTTAATTCAATTCGAGCGATAAAAGAAAAATGATACTTGCCAAAGTTTCATAAATTCAATTACTTCCTTCCTGTCCGGGGCACGAACCATGGAACAAACGCTTGCTTGTATCGAAATTCGATCGTCATAATTTGCTGCCATCTCGGCGAGGCCCCGGTGCCACTTTTCCTTCACCTCCAAGGCTTTACACTAATTTTGAGCAGAAAGTTTCAAGCGCATTAGGGCCAACGAGGCGCCAGCATCATTTTTCATTCCAATGTGGGAAGACAAAATTGTGTTTTAAAAAAGCTTTCTGTCACAGAAAACAAGGCAGACAGGGATGGAAATTCCTTCCAAAGTTCTACATTTTCACGTTTTTATAAGAGCATAACAATCCTTGGCAACGCGAGAATGAGAATGGGAGCTTTTGTAGATTTTAGTTCAAAAACCGACGGTTCCCATGTTCGCATCATTACAGAGAAATGTGCGTTCAAATTAGGACATTCCAATCAGAATCGAGCGCTTCCCATCGAAATCAACCCAAATATCACATCCCCAGCAAATATTTGTACAAACACATCGAAATATGATCTTCACAAAGCGCAAACGAATGCTTCCAATCACTGGATGGTCTCGATCCCGATTCGAGCGTCTGAGTTTGGGATGTAATTTAAATGTTAATTTTAATGCCCAGAATGCCGTACCTGCAAATGCGTGAAGTGACCGAGCGCGGGCTTTTGGAGGCAATTTCTGTCGGCTCTAGCCTAAATTACGCGTACGCGGGTTTTGGTAATTAAAAAATAAATTGATTTGCATAGGTAACGGAACTAACATCAAAAGTGGTCAACTGGATCAACAGCAATCGCTCGTCGAGTGGTGATAGTGGAAGCTGGAAGCGAGGAATTGAGGAAGAGTAGACACTACGCAGTACTTGAGGTGGGCAGAAGGATCGCTTGCCAGTGGTTTTGGTTAGGAGTGTCAAAATTTTGCTATGGACAAGGCGAGATGAAGGTAGGAAGCACGGTATGCAATTTTCAGCTAGGCCGGAAAAACAACTACCTCCTCTCGTACTCCCGCTACTGCCAATGGTGCTACACCTCAATGGGCGTTTGCTTATTGTAGGGCACGCTGTTTTTCGAAAAGCAAATATTGCCCCTAATTCAATTCCAATTAACATATTCTCGTGAACTTACAAAGAAATTAACATAATTTCGTTTCGTTCGGATTGTGCGCCATAGTTACGAATCATGCGCGTGCATTCCAACAACACGCGTGGGAGTTCAGCCGGTTTCAGGAGCGGCCTCTTCGTGACATTTTTCATTTCATTTTTCACGTTGGCAAACCAACCAACCATCACCGTTGACAGCCAATGTTGCCGTACGCAAGCAAATGGTTGGGGGCTTTGGTCAAGGATGTTTTAAAATGTCCACATTTCGAACCCAGCAGCACCATGAATAGGCATATTTGGAGTGTGGATTTTTGAAAGAAAACACGATGCGAACAAAACATTAAGGGTATGCCCAGAATGAAACATAGTAAAAACAATACCAAATTAAGACTGCAAAGCGTATCAGATATGCGTGTTCGTGTATGTGTTTGTGAGTCAAGGGCTTCGAAAAACCGTTTCGTTTTTAACTAAGTCATCCGTCATTATGACGCACTTCAGGCCCCCGTGAATAGCACTGAACTAAGCAAGTCTCAAATCGCCTTAAAAACATACTCTCGAAACAATGCGGGTTTTTCTGCAACAAAACATGGTGTAAACTGTTGTCACCATGTGCACTGTCATGTGTCCCGGCCCGGTCGGAGGGATGGGAAAAACTATTTGTGGCTCAAACGTTTCCATAGCGATGATGAAGCTGTTTTTCCTAGTGCTCGTTTCTTTATGGCGTGCGGTTGTTGCTGGCTCTTGTTCATTTTAGTTAGCCATGGTAACCTTTGACCACGAAATTGTTGACGGGGAATTGTAAGAGAAACCCAAATTAAGAGGATATGTGTTTGTCAATGAAAGAGATGAAATTTTGTGTGAAGACCTTAATTATGAGGGCTGGACGAGGGAATGGGTGAGAACATAAATCTCAATAAGATTAGACGTAACTGAAATAATGCTCTGCGTAATGAACAGGAAACTAAAAATGATTTCTACGATAACTATAATAAAGTTCCTTAAGAAGAATTATTAAAAGCTGACTTTCTGCGATGAGGATTAAATCAAATCTTAATCATTCATGGTTCTTACATGTAACAAATGTAAAATTTACGTGCTTTTTATTAATAAATATATTTAATAAATAATATATTCAGTTTATGATGGTCCGGATTCGATTCGCTCTTCTCTATTTAACAGGCAGCCTCGCTAAATTACTATCAACCGGAGTCATCGCTTTTCTAATCCTCTCTAGCTTATCACAATGCCTCCAAGCCATTGCACTCAATTGCGGCATATAATTAATTACATTCACCGTAAGTGAACACTCCTAGACATTATTCCCTTTGTACAGCGCCGATCATTTCTAAATCGCTATAAAGGTTATGCCAATCCACTAGCTGACCGAATCCGTCACGAAAACACATCGTTTCTTAATCACTGCTCAATCATTATCACCATCTGTCGCAAATTACACCAGTACGTGACAACGTGTCGACAGATCTGGGAATGGATCAAGGCGGACTAGATTCCAATTAGTGTTCAAAATCCACCACCACTTCCGGGTGTCCAATTTACGCGAGCTCTAAGGGCGTACTGGTGGCTTCACCAGGAACGAAAGCAAAATAGAACCTTCTGCGCTAATAACTTTTCAATTCCTAAACCTCTACAATCTGCCTCCACAAATCGGATGCATGATGTCAAAGTCAGTATCGGTGAAGATAATATCAACAACGGCGCCCAACATGCACCAATACTTGGATTAGAATTAGGCGTGTGGATTCTCTATGGCTTGTCTTATCAGACGCACACTCATCAAATTAGATGCCTAACTTCCGAAACATGTACCCACACACACACGAATATCAAAACCGGAAGCAATACCACCACCGACCACGACCGGCACCACAAGACCAGTTTTCCATTAGTGCAAAAGACCGCAGGCTGCTTCTGGGAGTTTTAGACCATCAGGGGGGAATGAGTGTAATATCGGATCCTGAATGGTACATGCGGTGTACGAGGTACCTGAACGGGGATATTTTTCATTCAACACCCGCGCAATGCCCTTTAGGGTAGCACTGAAACGAGGACGACGAGAGCGTGCGTGCCTGCCTAACACGTTCCTTCAATTTCTAGCCCAAAAAAGGTGTCTTTTCTGAGGATGCTTTCGTTTTCGAGGTGTGGTAAGATGTTCCCTTATCGATGCGATCAGTACAACATGCCCCCGGTAACATTTCGTTTATACATACGCTTCCCAAAATTTTGGACCGCTTTGCCGGCACTAGAATTCGTAGAATCGAAACATTTCACGCTATGCCCACAAAAACATACAGTCCGGCGCTCTATAACAAATGTTTTGGATCAAAAACGTGCCCAAATTCAATCCCTTTCGGTTTCGAATGTCGAACTGGTGCTGGTGCTCGCAATGTCCTACCCACAGGACACGGGGACAAGCACGCCGCTGCGAGCAAAACGAATGAGCAAACGAAAGAAACGAAAACTATTCGATAAACTTCCCCATGAATCATGATTATTAATCACACCCCTAAACGACCATGACATCATGATTATTCATACCAACGGTTCCCGCCTAGACGCTCTTGGGACAACGCTTTTCGGTTGACCATTGTTGCTTGCCCGCTTCCCTCCTCCTCTGTTGCTATTGTGGTTTATTGTTCGGCAGAAGCGAAGAAGGAGTGTTTAGTTTCGATTACGGGACAGGCGGGCAGCCTCACAAAAATGGCTCAAACCGATATCCGTTACGATGAACGTCAAAAGGAACTAAGTGTTAGGCTATTAGCACCGAACTCGTGCCACTCACTATACATTCAATACACAGATGAGCCCATTAGTGAGTATGGTTTATGATACGATAATGGTACGGTCACTCCCCCTTTCGTTCGGTAATGCACTCGGAGTTGTGGGTGGGTTGGAAGAAAAGGAGATTAAGTGGATAATTGATTTTTGGAAAAGTGCATCCCTGGGTATGATGATATCGAAGCATATCTTCTTTCTTTCGCCTAATCTTTCAAAGCCGTCTCGTTCAGGGTGAGGATGTCGCGAAGCCAGGCCAGTAATATAAATCACTCTCCAATAAGTCACTCGTGGGTAAGCTTAGTTGAGGCGTAAAATTGCCCCAGACAGCAGATAAGGATGTTTCGAACGCTACACCAACTGCAGCGAATCAACTCTCTACAAAAGTGAACAATATTGCGTATGAAGAATAGACTTTCCTGGAACTTTAACCAGGAATTTCTTCGCATATTAAACACTTCCCTAAGCAGCACATAAGATGCTTTTCTCATTGGACAACATTCCTAACATCTTCATAACAATCTGTCACTGTCACTGCACACGGTTTTCCCCGAGCTCGGTATCTAGCGATTGGAATATCTTCTACCGTACCAATACAACCGCTTTGCAATATATATATATGCACATTGGGCTGGTATCGACTCGAGTTCATCCTTGCTTCATTATGCGTCTACAACCAATTCTCTTAAAATGCTTGTTTCTCTCTGATCTAAAAGTCATGATGCAGACACAGGCTGGAGCGGATAACCCAACGTTTCCTTTGCGCAGCAACACAAACGACCGAAACAGAATTAGGAATTCGGGTCCCTCCTTACAGGCACCCGCTGTGTTCATGTGTGTACGCACCGTTACGTATGCGTGGTGCGACTACGAATATGTGTGCGTTTGTTTGTTTTGATAAATGTGCCCGCATCCCTGACCACCTTTTTAGTCCCGGGACAAAAACGAGGATCGATCAACTCGACCGAGATCGAGGGTCAGAAGCGGAGGGACTACTGTATTGTTCTTTTAGCTTGACGACCATTCCGAAGGATGATAGGGGCTGATGGGAAGGTATGAAGGGCTGAGGTGCTATTCCCTTCACAACATTAGCCCGGCAGGCAGTGTGAGAAGAATTACGACCATTTGTTTTGTACCAACCGATACCGACATTTCTCCACCAGCATTGAACTAGCGAGCATACCTTCTCCAGCAAGCGACGGCATTCTGTCGATCATTCCGGTCAGGTTGTGGTGGATTGACCAAACGGCCAGTTTGTAGGAGTGCGAACAATCGATACGGACGAATATGTGCCATAAATATTAAACCTACCAACGTAACCCGTCAGGGGATACCGTGCCTCGGTTTAATGTTGTTGTGTGTACAATCCTACTCCGTTTCTGTTAGAGAACAGTTTTCTGTGAGAAACCTTGAAAGCTTGATAGCACATTTTACCAATAATAAGAAAAATTATAAATCAATTGTCAGATACATGAAACTCTTTTCCATGGTTTTGACTCAGCGCCTAAATGTATATTACCAAGAAGCAAGTGTAAGGAATTTTTGTCCCTTACGCACTTACTCTGCGATATGGAAAGCTATCGAAAAAAAAAGATTAATATGCTTCATCATCATACCACGATGGCAAACATTTCCCTACAGCAAGTCTATGCAGTACATATAGACTCCACCACAAGAAATAACGTCACATATTAGCGAGCTCTAAGCAGTTGCGTAAACATTGCGCACGATCGGCAAACCGCAGAGAATGCTTAGACATGTACAATTCGCACAGGTACGCACATAGCCGCCAGCCTGTTTGTTTAAGCTTATTGCTGAAGTGAAGCAGCAACAAAGTAGCGGTTGCTATGACAATCATGACAATGATGGCTTCTCTTCTCCAGCCTGTCTGTTTGTGTGAAATTCCCGCTTCAAATGTTATTCGTACGCACATCAAACGACCACACGGCTCAACTTAAAGTGTGTCTCGTTTCGAATTGCTGTGAGCAGGATTTAAAAAAAAACGCAAGATCAATAAAGGGCCAGGGTGTGTGAAATGTCACACAAAAACAAAACATCACCAGATGTGCCTACGTACGGTAGGGAGGGGAAAGAATTTCACATGATACATCTAGCCTTGGTATACACAGCCGATGAAAAGGCATCATGTGTGATGCAAAACACATGTACGGCTAGAAGATTCCCATCGAAAGGTAAACTACTGATACCACATCAATGAGCCAGTGATGTTGGATACTTGAGAAATATACACTCATCGGTATTTCTCGTACGCAAAGTGCAGATTTTGTTTCACCAAACACTCCTTCGTGATACGGATCGTCGGTGCAATAGATCAGACCAACTCTGCCAATATAGAAAGGAATACCCCCGTTTCTACCATAAAAGAAGACAGTGGAGATCCAGAGGACGACGCGTCGGACGCAGCTAGTGTGCTACCGTGCCACCGGGACACTGCTTATGGAGGGGAAACACATGTTTTTCTCCAAAACTGCACCTTGCCTGGGGTAGATAGTTATGTGCAACAGCAAACGAGCTATGCCGCCAGCGTAGCTACGTCACTGTGGTTGTTTTTTTGTTTGTTTTGCTAGTCATAGGTTCCTTATAGGAGAACTTCCTTTCGTGAGAGGAAAAACTGCTGCTACATTTGGCAATTTGACCGGAGGAAAGTAACGGCTGAGACTGAAAGGTACACGTACATATCGCAATTGTACGCAATCACTGCTTTGATTTTCGTTGGAAGCCTAATAATCGGAACGCACGTACTCGTGGCATCGTGTTTTGCTTTTCGAGTGTTTCGGACAGATGATCGAATTCGTTCGACGCGATTCATAGCTAACAGCTGAGGCAAAGTGACAAAAACTGAATTTTACTGTAGGAAAAAGGCCTGTGGTCGAATGAAGTAAGGTTTGCAATCTATTATGTGAAAAGTATTCTTTTTATCTTTGGGTAACTATCTAAGAGAGTGTCCTTACGCAATGTCTGCAGTGTTTTGTTTCTATTAATAATAAAGTTTGCGATATTAAAAAATTGAATATCCTGAATGTGTTTTAAAATTTTTCAAGTTTCATTCTCGATTCATTCTTGCATTCGAAACGCTATGCTTAATCCAGGGATGATTCAGGAGCACGATACCACGAATTAAAATTCGTCTTGATAAATTTCTTAATGTAAGCAGCTTATTCAGGGAATTAATCGAAAGGCTTGCGTACAGTTATTACCAGAATGATTGATAGCCGGATAGTAAGCCGATCTCGCTTTATGGGTATCCCTGATCCCTGAGGCATCACCAACAGCCTCGACAAAAAAATAACAGCAACTCATCATATCACCCACTCGAATACGAGTATTTGCCTCTATGGAAAATTGCACAAGAACTACAAATTTCCCAAAGGCACCGGACCACCAGGACCCACACCTTCCAGGAAGCTAAAAACCCAAACATCCCTCAACCATTAAAGATCCTTCCAGGATCTAGCACAACGCTAACGGTGTTGGGAAACCTCTCGAAATCGCACAAGCAAACAGAAAACATGTTTTCGCTCATGATCGAGCAAAATCAATTCGCACGATTGAGTGAAACATTGCTTCTGCTTGGTGTTTGTGTGTGTTAGTTTGTGTGAATGATTTTGTGTCTATCCGAAAAGAAATCAGCTAGGAAAAAAATGCATTCTTTGCAGCTTGTGCAGGAAATCCGGGCAGCAAAATTGCAAACACTCAAAAGAAACAGCACGAGCCGATGCATGCAGCGCGTTCACTTGGAATTGCTATTCGCAGGAAGGATAGTATGAATTGCTGTTGCAACTTCTACCCTGAGCCTGTAGTTTCGTGCGCAGCGATGTGTGCAAAATCCATTCCTATCAACTACATTGTACAGCGTGAAACGTTGAAGCGTAAAATGAGTAAACGATTTCGTCGTCTCGCGGTAAAGGGATGAATAAATTATCACACCCGGCAGCAAAGCAACCGGTATGAATAATCACCTTCAGTCGGTTGGTAAGAACTTGCCAACTTGCGCCAGCAAACAGAAACAATCGTGTGCAACTTTTGCTTCTCATACAGACACACATGGTGTTGAGAAACGGTTCGTTTCACCATAACTTTGCAGTGTTTAAAAACGTGCTGTTTAAATTTGCTTACCATTACCTCGCCCCGTATGGTTCTTATCAGACATTCCGGCTCTCTTCCGACACAATTAGCAGACAAGTTTTCGGGCAGGCAAAAGTGCTTAGCAACGAACAGGTAGGAGTAAGTGCGACTAGCAAATGATGGTAAAAATTCATTGATAATTAAACTACTACAATGAGCTGCAAAAATGGTGAAAGAAAAGGATACAAAACCGCACTCACGCGTCCCGGCTTGTGGTCGAATCATGCATTGGAATAAATTAACAGCTAAATGTACGACCACCACGAACGAACCAACCTCGACTGCAGTGGGGTGTAATATTCTCAAGTTGTTTTGGAAATTAAAAGCAATTCTCAAAATACTGCCGCAAATGAACAACAGAGTGAACAGGGATTAGCTCACCGGTCTCACCGCTGGAGATTGTTGCCCAAACCGTAGCAGGTGTGCTAGCTAAAAAAGATGCACAAAACACTGACCACAAAACTCTTTCGGGCTCAAGAATTACCACGCTGAATGTAAGATTAAATTACTAACGGAAACTTGTACCTAAAAAGCTTCCTCTGGTCGTCTCGCCGTGTTCATCGTGAGTTCATTATAATAATCTACAAAACAAATTGGTCACTAAACAAGCGCAATCACTACTCCGAAAAATCCTTCCTCTAGCACCGGGGTCAAGACTTAGGTTGGATTAAGACCAGCTTTGGGAGGAGGTTGGCGAGAAGTATGCCAGTACAGATGTTTCCAAAAACCAGGCGCGCTTTGGTACTAGTGGATGTTGCAAAATAGAGAAAGCGAGTGGGAAATCCGGAAACAAAAAACAAAGCACAAACCACTTCACTCGCACTACAACACTCGGTCTTAACTGACAAGGCAAAAAAGACCGATAAAGTACCAAACACATAACATGGAGGATGTTCGCTCTTTACCACCAGTGTTTCCAGTTGGAATTTTCCGTGTTTTGCGCTGGAAGTAACCTCAGCGCGTTACATTTCCTGCTCCTAGTTTTGCTTTGTTTCATTAATTTTCCACCCATTCGTAAGAATAGAATTTTCTAGTTTTCGCTTCCCTTTTACCACAAACACTCCAATTTATAGGATCACTGGTACACGTAAATATGTAGGTGGATACCTCCCTTGTATGCGGTAGGCATGGTGCGCCATTTCTGCTAACAAATTTCGTTAATTCTAGTCACATTTTAAGTGGTCAGTAGTTGAATTAAATTAACTTTACGCGATTTGTTTTCCAATTTCTACTGAACCTCCTTTCTTTCAACTATTAACATTACAGAAAGACAATTTTTTGTTTGGTAATTTAAACAATCTTCCAAGAAATGAAAGGCATTGCTAGAATCAAGGGCGAGCTCATCACGAAGTTTAAATATGTTAAAATGGAAAACCGGAACCGAAAGCATCAATGTCAATACTGTCGATCAGTAAATGAAAATTCCTATCTCGCTTCTGATTCTGAATCTGTTAGCTTGAGAATGTGTATGTTTGTTGTTTTAATTATTGCGACCAATTTAATCAGTTCAACCAAGCATGACTAGAATATCATGAGAAACGCTCCCGATGGCCAGCGGCTTGCTTACTGTTGTCCACTTCAGGTCACAAGGATTCCGCGATAGCCACAGCAACCCGTAGGAAACAGGGAAAGTACACCAACACACTCACGCATACATATTTATCGGTATTTGTATGCATACAATGTGTGCTCAACTTAGCTCCGACGCACACCTTCACACTGATAATTAAACCTAATTGTTTGCTCTATTTTAATTAACTGAAAGCAGTTATCCTTGCCAGAAAAGCTGGCGGACTGACCGGTGGTTTGAAGCCGCGACTCCAACACTCAGAAGGCACTGTTAATCTCTCTCTCTCTCTCTCT
>KB699905.1:0-25911 GCA_000349165.1 Anopheles christyi | reverse complement strand
CGCAGATAAAACTATTAAACGATTGCATTAGTTTACCCTTCTTGATGGGAAATCATTTGAAGCAATGAAATCATGTTGATACACTATGCGTTACGGGATTGCATACTTTCTTGCCAAACACTGTTGTAAACGGTTGCATTGCTGCAATTTTTTTTATTTCGATGGTTTGATAGTTGAACTATGGAAAATGATTTAAATGAAGGTTTTATTTTAAATATGAAATACAGTTGCAAAGCAACGTGTAAGTTGCGAGCCTCAGGAACACACTGCAATAACGTAACGACTAGAGCGACAGTTAAAAGTAATATAGGGCCACAAACTTCTTTTCTTCTTCTTTACAGTAACGACCAACGCGGTTAGGTTGGCCTCCATTGGCTTTATAGGTTTCGCAGTGTGGATATGAAAAATTGCTGGTCTACAATATTGTTCACATAACACACATGGTGCAAAAAAAAAACCTGTAATATCGGCGATAAAAACAAATTGTTGCATTATTTTTGTTTCAATTGATTCAATTTTTATTATTAGTAACTCGCTTGCCTTTCCTTTCTACGAGAGGAAGAACTTGAATCGGGTATTTACCATCATAATTGCTTTCTAAGTCCGACTCAGACTCATCTTTCCGTTCCGTTGTTTAACAATCTCTATGCATATAAGTAACATTTGTCCATACCAGTCATGCGCCTTTTTATGCTGCTAGTGCATATATTAAACCATTGTTGGTGTGAATTTAGCTCCACCGCACTGTTTCACTTTCGTTTCTTAGTGGTGTGTACTCGTTAAGTAGAATATTGCTGTGTACTTGAATTTTGTTACATTGCTTCGAATAAAAAAAACTCACATTTTATCATCCTTTTGCTACGATTGTTTTCCGAGTTCTATGGGGTTTGCTTTTCGAAGCAACAATCGGTAATGTTAGTAAGTATATACGTGTTCAATGTTCCCACTTTGTAACCCCGCCTCCCGTTAATATTTTTCATAACTTATTAATTTCTTTTTATTTTCAATTAAACCGTGTCTGTGATTTTTGTTTCAAACGTTTATTGATTTCATATCTTTATTTTGCCTTTTTGTTCTATATAAAAATAAATACTTAATATTCTCTTTCTTTCTTGCTCTCTCTTGTTACAACTACGTTTCAAGGTGTAGCAACAATGTTTTTCATTTCACACGCCCACACACACACACACGCACTATATCTTTTTTTATCCCTTCTGTGTGACGCATTGTTTTAACACAACCATTTCCCCTCTTCATTGTTATATTATGTTTGTAGCTTTGTTCTACTTTGTTTGTTTTTGTTTGTTTTTGCGCACTATTTCAATAATTATCTACAACAGCATTAGCAATGTTCGTGAGGAGGGAAATAGGTTGGTTGGTTTAAGCTATTTTTTAATTTGTGTGTTTTTTTTGCAATAGTCTTCCTCTGCGTTGTGTGTTCGGTTAATCAAACTTATCCACCATTGGTTTTTAAAGTAGCACATTCTCTTAGAACTTTTGGTAGGATGAAGGTGGTGTATAATTAACACTTCGCTCTATGTACAACAAGAATACCCAACAACGAAACTTAAACCATTTTTTTTTTTTCAAAAGGCCTCTCTTCTGTTCTGCACCTTCCGGATCTCTGCTTTCTGTCCCATTCTCACATAGCCTTTTTGTTGCGTATTTGTAACAACTACAAACGCTTTATTCCTTTCACGCCAAATAATTCATTTAAAGGTATTATATCCGTTTTCTAAAGTGCGTAATCGGCGTGAATATTAACCGAAAAATATTTCTTTTCTTCGAAATAAGAAAAAAAAATCCCAATTTAATTATACACAGTCTACGCAAGCAAATTTGTTATCGTGGAGGAAAAGAGTGTGTGCAAAACAGTCATAACTATGTGTTTCCTCCTTATTCTTTTTCTTGCGTTTTAAGGGAAAACCAACAGCTAGTTGTGCAGCTACTAATGAGCTCCATTTAATTTCCTTCCACAAGCATTTTTTTAGTACCACTTTTTCTCTATCTACACCTGGAGGCCCCAAAAGCACTTACTAGAACGAGGTTAAGGAAAATTCGGGAAAATAAAACAAGCTTAACTAATCGAATTTTAACGATGTGAGTATTGTTTAACTCACAAAATCAATCTCTCTTCTCTCTCTCTCTCTGTCTCAATTGTAATAAATTTGAATAGAAGTATAGGAAGTCAGGTTTTTTTTTTGACAATAAGTTAGTGTAGCTCCCCATGATTGCAGCACTGTACTATTCTTCTACTGATCGATCCGCTGTTTATTAGAGAACTGACAATACTGCCTTGTTGTAAAAATAAGCAGATAAAAGATGTTCCATAGTTCTTTGGGAGGTTGTCCCGCGTGTCTTATTACATGTTATATCGTATGTAGCCGATATATTTAAGAGAGTGCAGTGCTTAACAGTATACAGCACAGTACGTACACAATATACTCCAAAACGATGGAAAATGATGTTAAAAAGTGACAATGCGATAAGAGTAAAGAGGAGTTACTCATTACCACACCGAAATAGGATAGTTTCATTTGCCTGTCCCCTCCTTGATTCGTCCATCTATGGGTTTGCACGAGCTTTTCCTAAAAAAATGTTTTGTTTTTTTATTTTGGTTTTGCGGAAAGGTTCGGAACCGGACTTGAATCAGGGGGTGTCTGAATTATAGCTCGATCAGCAAGACTGAAGCTTACAGTGCAGCAAAAGGGATTTCATAAGGGAAAAGCAAATCTATTAAAGAATGCTTTTGGAACCGAAAAATGTAAATTGAAAATGTGTTCGTTGTTAATTCGACTAGAAAATTAGGATACTTCTGGAGTGTGTTAAAAAGAGTAGAACATTTAACATAATTTGCTGTGATGTATGTAAAATCCTCGTTGAAAATTCAAAAAAGAGAAAAAGAAAAAAAAGCTTGAATGAAACATGCGGCTCCTTAACATCCCCCTAACGCTCCCCAAAGTGGGTTACTCAAAAAGCTGACCAACTTAGCAGAGAGCAAGTAAGCAACGAAAAGCTCCCCTAATCAGCATTCATCTCTCATCATCACGCATGTTTGAGGCGCAGATAATTAGTTGAAATTAATTTAATTCGCAAAGTTATCCTTAAAGCATTATGGGCAAATTTACAACAAACTTGGACAAGAACTTTAACAAAAGATGAAAAAAAAAAAAACAAGATGCCAAACCAGGATATGGAGATTTCGTGGAAAAAAATATTTTCTTACTAAACATTCTTAACACCACCTTCATTTAAGAGGGAGTTTTATCAGTTCTCAGTGGTCTCGTTCACTGGACGATCACCGGAATGTACAAAATTCTACTATACTTGAAGTTGCTAATAACACTGCAGAGTATGTGCAGCACCACCGTATGATGTGAAAAAGCACCATGAAACGACTACAATCGAACAAATACTGAAGTTTCTAACAACACTAACAACAACAAAATAGCACCCGGCAGTGTTGGTGTATTCGAGAGAGTTGGCCTGATTTGAACAATATTCGTGCTTACTTTCTTGCTTGAAGGTAGTTTGAGTAAAACACATACACACGCTCAACGATTTCAGGCGGTGTAGGGAGTGTCCGAATTCCCTTTTTCCCTCAAAAAACGAGGGGTTGGTAAATGGATCTTTTAATTCAGACAGAGAGTGAGCGCGTGCATGATGAATAATAGGATTCTTCCTGGATTTTGCACCGTAAAGTATGCAAATTAACTTTTCCTCTCGAGGTATTTTTTGCCTTTTGAAGGTATTACTGTGGACAATATGTGCGTGTGTGGTTTTTTTTTAACTGAAGCTACTAATTCTTGCTGCAAAGACGATAGGATGAATATGTTAAATCGATAGGAAACAATAATCTGTTGGTAGGTTAAAATTATACAAAAAAGGTGGATATAAACTGTGTAGGCCACCCAAAAGTAAGCCTTTTTTTCAGCCGGACCGGCGCGTGTACTCGTGCCGGTCCTGGTGTCTACTGCTATCTCTAGTGTGTTGTTCTTTCCTCTGTAGGTTCTTACAGCAAACCACCCTTGCGACCAAACAGCAACGAGCTGATCGTACCATAAACACTCTGTCCAAGTGAGCGGCTTTCTTCCTTAACCGTGGTAGACGGTGCAACAGCTGATGCAGTCGATTGTTGTTTTCGACTCTCCTTACCACTTGCACCGGTAGATGTCGTCGTTTTGGCCGTTGATTTGCTGCCTACTGTGCCGAGGTCCGGTCGTACACCGGGACGGCTGGAACCGTTCACCGTACCTAGGTCGGGTCGCTGAGAGCCGCCGTTTGCACCGTTTAGCAGATTGCGACGCGATTTTTGTCGCTGCATCTGCTTGTGCCGGGCTGCTGTCGTTGGAGAGGCAGTGTTAGCGGCACCTGAGCTTCCGTTGGTCGTTTCCCGCGTGCGGGGTTCCGAGTCAAAGCTCGCGACGGATGAGCTATCCGAGTCTGAGGACATGGCTGTACTGATGCCACTGCTTGCCCCGGACGAGGAAGCCATGCTCTTAAGGCTATCGTGCGACAGACCCTTCGTTAGCACCGCTTTGATCGTTTCCTTGTCGATTGTTACAAGATCGTCCGGGTGCTGCTGCTGATGATGCTGAGCTTTGCGTCGCTGGTCCTGCATGTGTTTTAGGCTGGTAAGTTGTGCCATCGGGCTACGACCACGACCGCTTGCGGCTGCAGTGTAGAGTGCCGAGGTACCGTGCAATGCAAGCGGACTGATACCCGGTGGATGCTGGGGTGGTAGCATAATGTTCTCCAACCCGATGCTTTCCACCTTTTCCATGATTTTGATCGAGCGAAGGGCTTTCTTTTCCAGCCGCGACAAAGCGACCTTGTTTCGCGACATTATCCTCGAAGGGCGATCAGCTGGATCGGCGGAACTGTGAGTGCCGCCGGTAAAGCTGGTCGAGGCGGCGAATCGCTTGCGCAGGATGTCGGCTGTTGATGCAAGCAGACCGGATAGAAGCGGCGGTTCCGGAGACATTGAACGAGTAGGCGAACCATCTGGTGAAAAGGAAGGACAATAGTTAGTAAAAACACCCGCATGGAATGATAAAACACGATTCGAACTTACCAGGACTATTGCAGGGTGTCACCGTGGGTGAATAGTTAGGCCCGGCGGGCGTGTTAAGGGCACTGGGTGTAACGGCTTTAATGCCGCGCTCGTTCAACATCGACGCCAGTCCCATATTCACGCTGAACGTCGAGCAGGAATTGCGACGAGACAGGCTGGAACGGGGGGTCGACGGTGCGGTCGGTTGTCGCGTTGGACACTCGGACGCCATCTGGGAGGACATCTGCGAGGGTGGCAAACTGAACGTGACCGCGGTCGTGCCATCGTCCGGATGAAGTACGGTACTATTAGTGTACGTGTAGGTGCAACCGAACGATTGGAACCTCTTTCCCGGATGATCTTCCGTATCTTCGTCCTCTTCCACATCGGACAGCGAGTAAGTTTGCAGTCCCAGGTCATCCAGCCCACGGCCACCGCGTATCGTAACACCGGGTCGCTCCTCGAGTAGACCGCTCAGGGTTGGTGTAGCTAGCCGCGACCAGTGATGAAGCGTTTGCGAACCTTCGATCGGTTTCACGATCTGCAATTTCTCCGGAAGACGCCACTGCCCATTGCCCGTGGCCGACGACGACAGGCCCGATAGGCCTGACGAACCGGTCGACATAATACTGTCCGGAGTGCGGCATCCAAGCGGAATACCCGTCGGCTGCTCGTCATAGCTGTACGTGCCGAGCGGAGCATGCTGCAGCATAGCACGCCTTGCCAACACTTCCGCTGGTGTAAGACGCTTGAGAGCCGCTTCCAGATCCTTCGCTCCCGGTGCACCAGGGATACCTGTCTGGGCCGGTCCCGGGTAGCCATCCTCCGAGTCGGCGGTTAGGCTTTCCCGCGAATACGTGCGTCCACCGAGCGAGCTGCCACCACCGTACATCGTACTGTACACGGAAGAACCACTCTTGTAGGAGTGTGTCATCGTGGTAATGGCTGCATTACTGCCAGTCGTACCACCCAGCCCAGGGTACACGTACGGAGCCATACGAGGCTGCGAGGAGGAACTCATCGTCATTGAACCGAGCTGCGAGAAACTATCACTGAACCCGTTCGGATTGGCCCGGCTTGCCGAGCGTACCGTTTCGAACACCTTCCGATAGGCGGGGACTTGCTGCTGTGAGCCTGTCATCATACCACCCATCATAGAACCGCCACCACCGATACCGCCCCGCACCGAATCAATGCCCGAGTCTAGGCTGTGCTCCGAGTACAGGGAAGTTTCCATCAGCTCTGACTGTAGCGAGTCGGGTGCGGCCGGCATTCCTGTAATGCCGGGGATAAGGGAGCTTCGTGCGAGCGGTTGGGAGCGTTTCCGTTGACGGCGGAGCTGCTCCTGGGTTTCTTGCAGCAGATTCAGCACCTCCTGGTAGCGCAACTTGAACTCGGCCAGCTCGCCCGCTAACAGGTTTTGGTTTTCTTTGGTGATGCTTAGCAGGGAGGATGCCTCCTCATTTTCGGAGGTTAGCTGATGAAGGCGTATCTCAGCCTCCGCGAGTCGTCCGGTAAGGCTAATGATCTGTTCATGCTGTAGTCGGTTTTCCTCCTTCAGTCGTTCGAGCTCCAAATCTTCGAGTAAGAGAGAAGACATGTGGATAAATATTAGAGATGAAGTGTTAGGAGATCAAATTGATCTTGGAATAACTTTTACATCTTTAACGTAAGCAGTCTCTCAACTGAGATCAAATTGGCAATTTAATTTACACGAGGTATGTGAAATGAAAAACATCCGCTTAACATCATCGGACCCCAAGTTCCGAAGGATCTACTTTTAATACTCACTTAAACCATCAAACTCGCTGTTGGCCGTGGTAAGCTGGTTCGCGATATCCGCCATCAGCCTGCGCTCCTGCTCCTCGCACTCGTCCGTCTCCTTCACTAGCTGGGCAGTTTCGGTGCGCAGCGATTTGTTTTCGTCCTCCAGCAGTTTAACTTTCCGCTGCAGCAGCTCCAGGTTGATCGACTTCGATGCCGTCGGTGTGACTGCGGAAAAATAGGAGAACAACCATTTGCACAAATTAAAAATTCGATTCCACAGGTATTAAAGAGAGAAAGAAAGGTAAGAGAAAATTAAGAGAGGCTTCAGTCCGTACAGAATAATCGCAAGCAAAAGCACTTCGTCGGCGTAGTTGCTACTACCGCTGATAAGCCGTTCGCACTCGGCGGACGCTGGTAACACGGCATCGTCACTGAACGAACCAACGCCATCGATAGGGAAAGAAGGTAGCACCCTGTACACGGTTTCGCTTATCTCCTTTTATTCACACTGCAGTCAGAAAGCACTACTATGGCTGCCCAAGGCTACACTACACTTCATCGTTTAGAGACAAGCCCCGGAGGCTTGACCAATAACAGAGACGTTCTCCCGGCTGTTGGTTTTTTTCCCACTGCTTGCCCTTTAGCACGATTGAACCATCAACAAGAACACCGGAACGACAGGGACGAGGTCAATAATCAATCTAAACTCATCATCGCCATGGGGAGATAGAGACAGCGACGGAGTTGGCGAGCGTTTTGCACCAGCGGACATGCCTCCACAGACAACCGTTACCGACTGCGAACCGAACCACCTTCCGAACGCCTTGTAGGGGCACACACGCGATGGAACACAGCATTTCGTAACACAGTTGGGTAGAAAGGATACAAACAAATAAACAAAAAAGCTCCAGGTTTGCTTTCCATATTGATTTTCCATCATTTTTTTGTTAGCTGATGAGACTCTTTTTTTGGCTCAATGTTTTGTCCATTTTGAGCACCCGAAAAGGACGATTACAACACACGACGTAGGGTTTGCGCCCTCCACGAGCCAAACACACGAGCAGATGACGAGAAAAGACGAACCAACATAGTTCATTCATCGATTTTCAGCTCGATATAATTCCATTACCGAACGGAATAAGGGTGCAGTAGAGTTTGCTGGAACTTTTACCAAAGCATATATTACCTTTCGTTGCGCTGTATTTCAATCCCCCGGTATTGGCGTGTGTGTGTGTGTGGATATGTCGAAAATAAAATTAGAACACTTGCCACTGAATATATGCACTACAACAACACTGCACCTTGGCCTCCCGATGCATTCGTACTGCAAAGCTACGTGCAAATGTCGCTTCTATTGCGACGCAAAAGCGCGAACGAGAATGCTGATGATGGAGACTGCTGCTCTTGATAAGAAACTGTGTTGCGATTGCTTTAGCGATAACGTGAATCGAGAGTCGTTGAATCTGTTCGCTCGCTAATTAAAAAGCCGGTAAGTGAAGTGTGTGTTTGAGGATGTCAAGTTCTTTGCCACATTATCTCTTCCAGTGGACGTCACAGAGTGTGTCTCGTTGCTCTCATATGATGCAACACTATTTACCTTGTCAAAGGTGACCATCTTACAGTATGTTACAATACAACGAAGACTGGTAGGATGGAAGAAAACATAACTCTTCGCTATTATCCCTGTCTACGTTCTACTATGCGCACTGAAATGGTTGTCGCTGGAGCAACACACATTCGCTCGTTGGTGGATAGTTAATCAACCGTTTCCAAGAGCTTTCACTCACGTCGCTCGATCGAACCGTGCTCGAGAGTGTACCGGGGCATGCACCCCAAAAGATGCAGCTTATCGGCTGACGGAGACGAGCCGTTGCAAAACAAAAGGGCTTAGTTTGATAGTGACTAACGCGTATAGAACTGAACGGAATGGTTGACGATGGTGCAGACACAGCAAATGCTGCATTGTTCCGCATTGAACATGCACACCTTAAGGCGCCTCTTTGTAGAGCTGGTGAAAGTGATAGGGAAGCTATTATTTTAGAAACTCCATTCTTCTGTCACAGATAGGCCAAAGGGCATCAGACTTAATCGCTTATCACTTTCAAAATGCTCATGTGTGCAAAGTGACACGATCGTGTAGAATTCGAGATGCTTTCGAGTCGTTTTCAAGCATTACCTCTTTACACTAAAATTTAAAATATAAAAAAATGGTGAGTAACGACATTTCCCCTTCAATAACTTACCATTCTCACTGGTGTCGTCGGCATCGTTCGTCAGTATTCCGATCAGTTCGATCTTTTGATGCAGCTCGTGCGAGAGCTGCGCCCGGTTTTCGTTTGTCGTTTTTAGCTCCTGCTCCAGCTCGGCGACTCGGTTCTCGAGATGCGTATTCTGTGTTAGCAGTTCCTTGCCAATCTGCACCGTTAGCTCGAGGTCCTTTTCCTTCTCTTCCAACAGGCGCGTTACGGCATCTATATCATCGTACGCGCGGGTCATTTGGCTCACTCGGTTACCGCATAGGACTGTAAGAATGAAGGCAGGGCAAAATAAAAATAGAATTTTCATTAGAAATGTTGCATATTGAATGTGGCAAGAATAGCGTCCGAAAGGCTAGTATAATAGTTGAGCGTACCGCTCTCGCAGGACAAAGTAAGTAAGATCTGAAGTGTAAATACAACAATCGACCTGTAATAGAACATAAAGGCTAGACATATTTTATACTACTATTCAATCAAATTTACCGTATGACACGTGCAGGATGGAAATAATGATCAGGTAAGATAAAGATGCATTTTAAAATATAAAATAGCTACATATGCACGATCTACCGGTCGATAAACACGATCTTGAAACACGCAAACACGTTTGCTATTGTAGCATATCATCTTTTGTTCGACAAGCTATTTATTTGAGGCTTTGTTTGCATCACACAGCCACGAAGGTGTATCAAGGACACTTTCCACCACAAAGTGACCGTTCAAAAAGAACTGAGTTGATTCCATAATTGTACGCTCAAGAAGAATGTCCACAGATAGCACCAAACAACAATAATTTACACCTGTACGTAATCTAATTCCCACTCACAGGACCATTTCCACTTTTCCTTTTAAATACCTGCTCAAAATGGTGGGGGCTGGTTTGCTCCTTTCCCCATTCGGTTACATTACAAACTATTCGAACGCGTAATGCAGTGTATCCTTTCGTTCAACCAATTATAACACCACACCAGCAAAGCATCGCAGCACCGTTTGTGTTTAAAGGTGTTTTTCGTTTTTGTTTTTAGCTGTTGTGTTTTGTTTTAATTTTCACCCAACACCAGTAATTATGTTGGCGAATTGGTGCAGAAAAGAAATGGCTATTTTGGTTTTTTTCTGCATCTTCTTTTTCTTAAGGTAGAGAAGAGATTGTTGCTACAGACGCTGCCGTTGGCTTAAAACGCTCGAGTTAAACAACGAAAGGGCGAACGATACAATTGGAAGATGTTTGGATTATGCAATAATGCCGTCCAAAATCGTTCACGGAGAAAAGCAGCTGTCTGTGTAGTCTTTTCTTTTCCGCGGATGACGGATGATCCAGTTTTGAGTCAGCAATCTGAAGTAACTCAACAACGCGACGGATCCCCATCAAACAAAACATTGCTAACCATAGTGGAACGGAACGGATTGCTGGATATACCATTTGTAAGCAGCATCTTCATAATGCTAGCTGGCAAAATGTTTTGTTTTACATATCAACTGTAAAGCGCAAAACATTATTGTCTAGTAGATTATTCATAAAAGATTCAACCTAAAAATAATGCTTTACTCTCAGAAAGACCCCATGACAGTAATACCGCTTTTGACATTTTATTCATGCACGCTATACTTTAAGTACGCTTGGGAAATCATATTAAAGATAGCACGTTCAAACCATAACAATACGATACATTTTATTGTACAACAACGGATTAATTGTCCACCCTCCCTTTAAAAAATCGTGCCCATTTTCAATGCCATAAAATGGTAAACAAATAAGATGTTAAACAGCACCACTGCTGCACCTGACACAATCGAACACGACCCCAGACACAAATGAGGTGCAGCAGTTCCCCCTCGCGCTCTTTCACCGAAAAAGGGGGAATAAAGGGAGAAAGAAAATGGGAAAAGGTACCAACCAACCAAAAAGACGCTCAATTAAGCGAAGAAAAAAAAACTCAGGTTTTGGTGTACACAACAACATAAAGTACATTTGACATTGATGACTTCGTGACCCAAAGGAAAGAATAGTCGCCAAAGAAAGGCCCTGGCGCCCCGCGATCGTGTGCCACCTTTAATGAAGCCATTATGCAACACACCGACCAGAGCCGATTCATTGTATTGCTATTATTTACTTAAAGATTCCACTACGAGATGGCAAATTTGTTGTGTTGCATTGTTAAGGGTTTGGTTGCGGGGTGTATGGTGCAAAATTCACGCCTACTGGAGTTGGGTACGATCAATCCTGCCAGGGGGGAGTTGGATTTAGTGTTCGGGAGGAAAGTTAATAGCTTCAAAAGCTAAAACACGATCCTAACGTGAAATGGCTCTAATAAAACAGTCCTGTTAACAGGCAACAGCGCTCTTACTTCCACACCAGAAGATCAAAAGCCAAAAAGTAAATGTCACGAGTGTCTGGCAATAACAATTGTTCCGTAACAAAGTTTCCATTCATCACACCCTGCAATCGAGACGAGCACTCCCTGTTTTTTTTTGCGTTGCTGCTGCTGGTGGCACTGTTTTTAAAAATGTCTTCATTTATTTTGTGCCAAAAAGTCTCCCGCGGTTTAAAATTCGTGCCAGGGGGAAAAGGGAGCGTCCTCCCTGTGAGCCAAACAAAACAAATCGAAGATCGTTATCGAAATGCATGACAAAAGCTTTCGATTTCAAAGTTTCTCTGGCTCTGCTAGCCAACATGTCCAATTACAACAACACCGATATTGGCAGTGTTTCGTTTGTGGAACTGTTAAAAACAAATTCTTGTTGCAATCGATCACGGTGCAAGCGTGAGAATTGTGCCAAAATTGTGATCGATAAATCATGATTCTGTTTTCTTCACGTTTCACACGATCTAAAAGTTGACAGAAACAATTGAAATGTTGAAAACTGTTTGCTTGAGACAAATGAAACCAGGTTTGTTTACTCATTTCTTTGATCTTCTTCTTTTTCCATAATGATCTTCTTATATTCCTTCGTAGTTTCTTATGCCATGAATTAGCTTTCGATTTGTTTAAAAGCTGCTTTACATCCGGCTCTCAAACGATGGCTTTCCTCCTATTCTAATTTAGATTTGAGCCCACGACCTTTGATGTATAAGGTCGAGGGTTTGCTACGATACTATGCATCCTCTATGAACTGTTTATAGAAGCTAATTTTCCAATCAACCAAACGACCAACATTGAAACGTTCCAATTACTTAGCCACTGCTCTCTGCAGACCACTTATCGTTGCCGCAAGAAAAATACGCAAACAGTGCCACCGAAGGAAAAGGGCTAATAAAGCGTTTGCCTGTTTGTTGATGTACGATCATCCACCGATCGATCGCACATTATACATTACGAAACAGCCAAACGAAAGCTTCTCTTATTAACCCCTTGCTGGTAATCTATCGCCCCCCAGGTGAGCGGCCAGGTTTTCGGTGAAATTGTTTCGACCTTTCACTTCGACGATTCTTCCAGGCGATCCATCGTCGAACCCTACGATTGCAATCATTTCCGCCCCGTATTAAAGCTGCTTTTTTAACAGCAAACGATTCGCTTTCCTTCGTGTGGATGGAAAAACGAAACGAGTCGTCCTGGAACGGTTTCCAAGTGCCGCTTTAATTAGACCTTTGGCAGGGAATCCTTTCCAAAGGGGTGTTTTTTTTTTTCTTCGCTGGTAATCTCGCTTTACAACCCCAAACCTTCACTTTCTTTCGTGTTGGCTATTAAGTCAATCGTGCACCAAGAACACGGGGAGACCATAATTCCATCCGTTTTGGTAAACCCATAGCAAAAGCTAAGGAAAACAACGATTCCTATCGGATAAGCGATCGTCTTGCAAACATATAGAAATATTCACGCCCATTGCAGTGGGGTCGAGGGGTATGAGGAAGCAGTTTTACCGCTGGTTAATAATAAACTTGCAAAATTCCATCCCCGATGATCGCCCTCGCAAAATACTAACCGTGTTACAACCGGGTACTAGTACTTTGGCTGATAGTCTTCTCTACAACCGTTCACAATCCCTTGGCACCACTGTCCACTCTCCTCCAGAGAAACTACCCACCCAAAAAGGGCTCTTTGATAGCTTCACTGACATTAGAATCGAGTCGGGTGAGCAAATATTTTCCCAGACCCTCTTTGCCCATTCGATGAAATCGAAAACCGGCTAGCGGTTAGCGAACACAATTCGCACGAACCGCACCTATCCGCGGCCACCTTGCATTTCGTTCATGAATGAAGCCTAAACTACCAAACCCTTTGCCCTATCCCGTGCACCTTTCAGGCGAGGGATCATAACAGACAGAAGAGGTGGTGGGAAGGGCTATTCAAACATTTATTGTTGGTCGTCGGAGTAAAAGTTCAAAATACCAGCGAGCGGATCCGGGCTACAGTTTTGGTGCTGGGTGCCCGCGATCAGATAAGGAGACATTAACAAGGTGCCGAAGGGGACAGACTGCATATTAAATTCAGTATCGTTGCACTAACCCCAACCATAAGCGCTCCTTCTCTCAAAGGAGAAAAAAATCGCTGTTTCATTTAATTTCATTTACTTGTTTGCATTCGGCGAACGAATTGCAATTAGTGGCACCTAGTTGCAGATCGAACGGGGAACAAGATCTTAGGACAAGATAAAAAAAGCTTGAAAGCAGGTGGGCGAAAGGTTAGCTGAAAAGCTCGTTATCGAGTAATGTATTTGTTTTCCTACCGGGCAGGAGATTATTCAATGGAGGAGAAATTATTACTTTGGATTTATTTACATAACAGTGTCCAGAAATGGATCCTGACGGGCCAAGCAAGGTGTACAGTGGTACATGTGAAGGTTTTTCCTTAAAATCTGTAAAGAGCACCCACTTAATTTAATGGCAATTGGATATGCTTGAAAGTATTTGCGTGAGTATGCTTCTTATTTGAAGCCATTATACTTTTTGATCGCATCAAGTTACAAAATCACGCCTTAATTAACAAAAGTGCATTATAATTATGATATAGCAATTAAAAAAATAAATACACATACATAAAATTGTGGGAAAATATTGAACATTACATCTAGCATAACACACACAAACAAACACACACGCGCACACAGCAAAGAACACTATTGCAAGGAGAAACATAAAAACAAAACATAAATTAAAAACCCCCAACGAATCAAAGTATCTAGTTGTTTTCGTTTTTCACGCAACCCACTCAAAATGTGTGTAAAAAATCGTCAAACCTTGCTGTTTTCCATCACCTTGCCTAACATCACCACTACTACCATTAGCAACCAGCTCGATGGATTGGGTAGTCGATCGAAGGTGATCTTCAGTCGGATCCCTCACCACACGCTTCGTGTCACAGGCGAAGCTGACAGAACTGACCGAATTGCTATGCGGTGCAGCAGCATTGCGTTCCTCATCACCGTGCAGTAGTGCAGAGGAAGCAGCAGTACCACCATATCCACCACTACTACCACCATGGTGATGATGATGGCTTTTACTACTTAGCGTACTTTTCGAGGTGGGAAGCAGCTTCGGTGTACTTCGACCAACGGCGGCCGGTGATGATGACGCGATTGACCGAGACCGAGACCGCGATCTTGCCCGCCGGATCGTCGACAGCAGGGACGATGCAATGCTGGAAGAAGAGCGACACTCTTCCCCTTCATCGCTCAGCTCTCGAGCTTCTTTCCTTGAGTGTTTTTTTCTTCGTCCACCCGTTTCCTGGTCACATCGTTCGGGACCATCATGGAAGTATTCGGTGGAGGAGGCGGGTGAACTTTTCTGCAGTGGACGTGTGGTGGTTGGCACACCAGTAGGCAGCACCGGCTCCGAGTGGCAGCTGCAGTCGTCCGGTTCGGTTTCCGTTTCACTTGCGTTCGTGTCCGTACCGTGATGATCATCTTCGATGCCATCGTGGAGTACGGATGATTTTCGAGTCTTTTTCTTACGAAACACGTTCACCGCACGGGAAAGCATTTTTTTGGGGTATACGATGCTTTACGATTCAGTTCTTTAAAATCACAGTCACAATAATTGTTTGTAAGCGGATGATAGTAATAGTCTTTTGTTTCGAAATTCAGAACACGGAATAGTTATTAATCATCATTAAATCTATTCTTCGCACAACCTTTTAATCACATTTTCATTAAAACACACTGTAGAGAATTTAATCAATTAAAAACTGAGAGTTGAGAAATGATTTTAATTTAGGACGTTTGGACTTAACATGTAATACCAAAAATAATTTGTGGATAAAATTTAGGATGAAAACAATTATATGAATGGCAGAACATTGAGGTTTTTTTTTCTTTTCATATTAAAACTGACTACTTATCCTGAGTAACTTTTTATCCCAGAGAAGACGCCTGATTAATTCCAGGCATGATCCTGGATCGTTTGTTTATCGAACACAAGAGCATGTCCAAAAAACATAACAAATATTTATTTCCATTGCACCAAAGGTCCTCTAAAACATCAAACAGAAGCATCAATAAATACATTATTGTAACCATTCCAAAAAAATTAATTCGTACCGATCGGTAAACAAAGCAACAAAGAGAAAACACAGGATCAAATAAATAATCAAATTATAATTAACCCACTTTTTACGGCAACGATCAGTATCGCCGTGCTGTATGTAAAATTTGCAAACGTCGGACACACCCATCAGGCTTCTCGTTGCACCCATTTTGTACGGAAACAATCGATTCTTTTCCGGAATTTGCATAACGGGTCAGCAGCACTCGATTCGCCCCGAAGAAGCGGAGGAAAGAAGAAAAACTTTGCTGCTATTTTGAGCAAGTAGCGGAACATATTTTTTAACTGTTACCAATCTGTTCCAAGTTGCTTTGGTAGCGGGAAAAAACGTTACACAACAGGTTGCATGCTTTTGCAAAACAACGATGCAAAATCATCTAGAATTGCAGTTATGAACATAAAAAGGCAGTATAATTATTATACCTCTTAGTTAATACTTTTATTTAGGCCGATAGTAGAACAAAATCAGAAGATAAATAATGCATTAACCTAAAACAGCAAAAGGGCAAATCTTAACCCAGCGACCGGAACAAATGTTGCTCTCTACTCTCTCCCGTGATCGTGCGGTGCGGTTGGATGAAACACTGCAAGATGAATGCAATACGTCCACGCATATGTTGCAGTAATGCATCATACACTTTGATGACCCCCACGTTTCCAGAGTATGATAAAGTATACGCAATTTAAAGTTCCGTTTGAAACTGGAACGCTAATGATGTCTTGCCAAGATTTAGTTCTTAGGGCGAATAGACAACAATCCACTACTGATGCTTCAACAAACCGGATGGATGATGGGGATGCTCGGCACAAGATTCAAGCGGAGAGACAAAACATAATGAATCCATTACTTAATAAACCATTTTCCACGCAATGACACACAAGATTATGATTTGCTGTTTTTTTTTATGTCTTCTACTCAAGCTAATGCTAATGTCGCTTCTAATGAGTGAAGAGCGAACATTTGCTCGAGCTCACGGTCATGGGCATATGAGCGATAAGTGCTGATATAGGATGTGTTTTTTGTTTTGCTGCTGCAGTTCAATTAATGCAAACCGAGAGAAACACAAATGGCTGAGAAAATTGGCGGAATAAATCACAAGACCCTCTCCCTAAGTAATGAGAAAATGCACATCTCCCGTTGTAAGGGGTACACAGCTTTACATTGAAACCAAAAAAAAAGCTGTGTGGGGGGATTTTTGTTGTTGTTTAACTCTTTCGCTCCCATTCGATTGACACCAGTAGGGTAGGGAGGAGGAATACCTAACTGTAACACCATGTTGCAGCCTTTACGATGAGTGCAATGCATAACGAATGTAACCTACATTCAGGAGGTATGTACTATTTGCCACGCGTTCCACTGTTTCTTGTGCACTCTAGTGACCTTTGCATTTGAAGGCATATTTACCGCATAATCGGATGCGGGTTCATATACAAGGAGCAACTAAACATGTGTTTTCTTTAGTAGAGGAGGAGCCAACATAACAATAAGACCTGGGTGTGGGTGCATACATTCAGCAATTGTTAAGCTTGGTGGTTGATTTTTTTGTCATCCTCATGCGAAACAAACACTGTTTGTCGTTTATTTTTGCAGATTTTTCTTAGGACGAAGTCAGTGGAGAAAACTCCCATAAAAGAACAATTTAGTCATTTGGAGTAGTGCTTGATAACAATTTTCCTTCAAGTCATAAAGAAAAACACAGTTTGAATTTTACTTCAATTACGCACTAAAACAGTTACGATATGCAGCAGTACCGTGACAGACACGAAGTAAATTCATTCACAAAGGTAGCAGGAGCTGAAAGAGGATTCCTTCCAAGGTGGAAAACATTCTTTGGTGATTTTTTCTGTGCATCTCGCATGCGGCTTGCAATTTGACGAAGACGAATGCAAGCTGCTCAGTAGCAATGCAATGTGAGATATTTCCGTTAAACATTGAATCAGTCCGCTCTGGAACCATTCCACGGGTCAACGAATCTTCGTCGCAGAAAAATGTACACAGATGATGTCGTTAGTGTGCGTTTGTAAAAAAAAATGCATCCCACAGGTATCAGTACCGCCTGTCGAAAGGCGACACGACGACGCATGGTGGTGAATTTTTCCATGCGCCGGAAAAAGGTTCCTCCGCAGTATCCGTGGAGACCTGCTAGCCCGGTAAGAAGGTAAATGACCACGGTCGGATGGTGATGCCGTCATTTATACCACACTGTTACCCAAGAGTGGCTCTCCTTGTCCAGGCTGGCCCTTAACCCCATCATCTCTTAACCTACAGCAATTTGAGTGAATGAGTAGTTCGTTGGAAAATGGCTTCGAGTAACGCATGTTAGTGTCCAATTATTTCGGGCTAAATTGAAGACATCCAAAGTAACCGCAACGTGCTCAAGCTTTGATGCAATTGAACGGTCGGGAAAATTGTCTCTCTAAAAGCAATTTTATGTTATGCATAGTCTTGCTGGAAGAACCGCTTCTATGACACAATACATGATTTGACTTGTTAGTGTTTTTTATATACAAACTTAAAAGTTAAATACGCACAACACATCTTTAAGATTTTATAAAAAGATATTAAGATTATTCGTGCAAAAACAAATCTGCATCTCACATACACAAACACTGCTACACAAAAGCTCATGCGCACGCGAATGGCTAGAGGTTGGAAAATAAGCTACTGCCATTTTTCCAATTTTCCCCCTTCTTTTCCGGTGTAGCAAAAGCGGTCCAAATATCAACAACACCTAGGAGCCGCAGCAGCCACTCCTCTCAAAACTTGTTTCGAATTGGTTTCGTGTGGTCGCAGATAGGAAAAATTGATAGTTTTCACTTCACTTTTCTTCCATCGTAATACACCGGTCCATAGATCACACACACGCACAAGAAAATTGTATGATTTTTCACTTTCGTTACCAAATTGTGTGTGTGTGTGTGTTTTGTCAAAAAACTTTTTCCTCGTTGCAAATCACGTACGCATAATAAAATGGTCTCGGCTCATGTCGTCGAGAGCTACAACAACGCACTGATCCAATTGAATTCGCCCTCACTGCGTAGTGCAGTGTCCAGCGGAAATGCGGTAAAACGAAGTTTACAGAAACGATCAATTAACCAAATAACCATTTTCTCGCTCTCACTATCGATGGAGAAAAAACGGAAATTACATCGTCGAAAAAAAAAGCAAATAGCGAAGCAGCTCACACATCAAGTCAAAGCCATACAACGAAGAAGTGTGGTGTTAACAATTTAATAATCTTTACTATTCACAGCCATGCCATGGAATTTACACCGCTTAGTTTATTCATGCCTCACACGGCGGCAGAGTAACTGCAATCTCGCTTTTTTTTTGCATCGCCACTCAAAAAAAACTTCATGAGGTGATGTTGTGTCTGGGAGGAATGATTATATTTTTACACGCACAATCTGTTTTATGTTTTGTTTCCGTTTTATAGTAATTTATTGTTTGCAACATTAAACTGTACGACAGCACACGCGCTACCGATGGATACAGAAATACACTGAAATTCTTCTGAATCATCTAATGAGTAAAGACCTACGCTTCTCTCCCTTTACCAAGAGGAGAAGATTTGAGGAGAGAATTTTCCAATAATTGAGAACACTGGATGCTGCGCAGAACTGGTCCATACACATCCAAAGGTTATTTTTTCTGGTTTATAAAACAGGTCTGTCTTATTGTTTTGGTTACGTAATCAATGTCAAACATTTTAGCAGCAATTTTGCTGAATCAAAGTAAACTGAAACAACGATGGCGCAACGTAAGCAGTTACAAAAACGGATATGATTTGTTTCATAAATCTTCAAAATAACTCGAATTCATATATACATAACATTGCGATAAAGGCATACAAGTTTGTTGTGATTTTTAACAATAAAATTCATATCTTTAAATGTTATCGATAGAAGGAACAACCCCTATTTGTGTCCTAATCCAAAACAACACATTCACAAACATCACAACATAATAACAAATTGCGAAATCTATCAAACCAATACTACAACTAGGTAGGGTAGAAGAAGAACGGTGAATGAAAGCAAATGTTGTATAAAAGCATGCTACACGAAGCAGCGACGCACAAATACAGTGACATTTGCACATGCGCAATATAGATGAGCCACACCAAAAAGCAATGACGCTAAAATGGAAGGTTGCTGTTAGAGAGCGCTGTACAATAATGATGATGACGATGATGTTTGTGCGAACAAATAATAAAACATCTTTGCTTTACAAAACCAAACAAGAGCTTTTGGGGATGAGTTTAAGCAGTTGCAAAAGCGGCAGGATGTGTCAATAGGACTGTGATCTTGCTACACACGGGGTGTGTATATGCACACGGTGAAGGAACGGCAATACATAGCGATCAAATTTCACAACATGAAAATGCACCTGGTTTTCCTGCGCTTTTACACCCTTTTCGCGACGCAAATCAATGACCTCCGTCACGCTGCAAAAAGGATCGATATTTTCCTCCTGCCGATGGAATGGATGGGATGCTACCGAACGCACGTACGCAATGCTTGTATGGGGAATGTTTCCAGGATTTTTTTTTTAAATAAAACCTATTCATACAAACACATCACACCATTGGAAGTGCTTTTTTAAAAATAATTATCTCCTATTGGAAATAACGGGTTGGTATTTTCAAGATACAAAAGCTTTTGCACAACTAAACCGCACATGGATAATCACTTCAAATAATTGCTTCGCAAAATATACATCTTATCAGACATCAGTTTTAACACTGTTATTATTGTGCCACATTTCGCAGACGCTAATCAACCTTAATTTTATAAACTCAACACAATTAATAAACACACAATGCTTCACACCGTTGTTCGTTCCAATATCCGCAATATCCGACTTTGCGCACGAAACGTCAAACGTAGACTAACTACTCTTCACAAGCTTCGTAGTGTTGCTTCCTCCTTCGCATATCCTGACCATATAACACACACTTCTATCGCCGCACATTCTAGGTGCTCCTCACAGCTGACTCCTCGGCGACTGGTGCGTGTTACTATCGATTTGCTGGCAGAGGTCATTATGGTGAGGCAAGAGAAAGCGATGCAAAAGTTCTCGCGCTCTGTTAGCCGATACTCAATGAAAATTTTATGTTGTTAACAAGTTCTCCTATTGCTTGGTGCGATTGATATTGAAACCTTGACACATTACATTCTGAGTCACATATCACATTTTTCCCCGAATCAATGAATTCATTTGCATTTTCTTGCTTCGTGAAAAAGTCATGCTTTTTAAAACCTTTTAAAACCAGCAACAATAGCGAATATATAGAAACACGACACGCTCCGGAGGATTAGTGTGACTTTTCAAGAGCCATTGCAACTGTTACACCGTTTTCTAATTTTCTTCCCCTGTTGTCGTTTTCTTACATTCAGAAGGATTGTCACAGTCGTTTCTATGGATTCGATGCGTTTGTTTATTTTAAAAGCTGTACATTTCTTTTTTTACCCTTTGGGCTTACTACACAAACACACAAAAGAGGAAACAAGCGGTTACAATTGTTTTCTTTTACTTGCCCCTTACATACAGAGCTTAAAATTATTTTCACTCAAACGGTATTAAAGGCGCGGTGGAGGCTTTAGTAATATGCGCCCGGCACGCGGGTAACAGATAATTCCATCGATCTGAGAAAGAAAAATTGAATCCAGCTTTACGAATCGTAGAAGCGTGTATGAGGACAATCGGAAGCGAACATACTGAAGAGCTTTCTTTGGGGAAGAGTAGAGTGTGGTGACAAACCAAATACAAATCCAGCTTTAAAATTAGTGAATCGGAAACACCGGCTGCAGTTTTTAAATTTGTTTCTAGCCCTAGTAACTCTACATGTAGCATCACGCTTTTGTGGCGCCATGTGAGACGGAGAACCGTAACGTAACGAGAAGCAGTAAAGCAATGACAGCTTCGTTCGAAAGGGGGTTTGAAGAGATGGAAGAATTTGAAACTATTAATTGAGCGGATGGACAAACATCGTATTAATTGTTTTTTCCTTGCTCTGTTGCAGGATGAACGTTTACGTAAAATTGATTTTCAATTTGAAACATGAATACAAATTTGGTGATGCGTAACGTTGACGAGGTGGAATCGACTAGAGTAGGGAATTGATTATGTATACAAAATTTTAACTACCGATGGAGTCAAGCAACATCTGTAAACACATCTTAACGGATGCGAAGTTAAACAGAAAAATTAAAACACATTCAAAGAAATTTAAATATACTGAAGAATGAATCTCATGAACCAGAAAAATTTTCACGCTTTGAGTAAAAGTGTCAATGCCTTATCCCACGCATATCTTATATTAAGTCCGCTAGATTGGTTTATGAGATCATTATCACACAATTTAAATGCTGTCGGGAGATTGTTTGTTTTACTGCTTCTTTGAAATGAAAGAAAAAGTTGTAAATTAAACGCACAACTGCAATCATAAAACAAAGTCGGAAAGAGGCTAGTAAGCACGGACAGACACATTAAATCAACCCTTTGACTCTCTCCCTGACGATGTTAGTTTTTGGACGGAGGGCCGGAAATTCATTAACCTGACAGAAAAGTCAAGAATTTTAGAACGATGAAATTTGTGTTTTTTTTTTTACCAAATGGGCCAATGATGTTTTCCTTGTTACTCAGCGAGAAAAACTTTTTTCGAGAACGTACCGAATATTTGGAGGGGCTCTGATATGGATGAAAGATGAAAGGCACAATTCGCACACTCAAGGTTCTCACCGTTATTTATTCGGATATATCCGTGACTGCGAGGATGAAAGGTTGAAGAATTGTGCAAATAAATTTTCCCCAGAATGTTGTTGCACTGTCCATGAAATGTAGCATATTCGTCATGGGAGTTAACCCGTGTTAGTGCTCATTGCTAACAGCAATCTTTTACGGGGCAGGGTTTGCTAATCTTTCTGTATAGTCTCAGCCGAGCAGAACGGTTTAAAGAGATGTTTTTGTTGTTAAGCAGCATGTATACAGCAGCACGAGAGGTATACTTCGGATAAAAAAATTTACGGGAAAATTTACCAAAATAACCAAAAACAAATAACAGTTCTACCTCATTTTCTTGTTGAACTACGGCATGAAGATTCTGAACCTAATTTTATTAACTTTGCTTACGCTTCATATGCATAAAACACTAAAGAAAAAGCTGTTTTCACCACTCCTACTTTTTCCTCGACACAGCACTCATACTTGACCACAATGACGTCCAGATCCGCTTTGAATCATTAAAAATAAGTGTTCAATTTCCTGTTCACACGAATCGACACATGCCCGGGGAAGGACACGGCAGTGGGGGTAAGGTAAGGAAGAAAATTGGAGCACATAAAACACTAAAACTAAAACCGCAAGGCAGTAATGCGAAAACGAGCTGTGAAATGCTAGCTTTAACCTACGACGGGACAAGGAAAAGTGAAACGAAAATAATAACCGTATGTGAAAATTAAACAGAACAGAAAGGAAAAGCAAAGCAAAGCAACCCTCCCGGCGCACGTTTCTGGTGATTCGATGATTGGGCAGCAGCAACTATGGGCCCAATTCGATTTAGTTTCGGGTACTACCCCACTTCCGTTTGCAAAAAAAAACGCACACACACACACAGATCTTCCCGTGAGAATGTGGTCCGAAGGGTTTTTACGCAATGAGAATGCGATTTGCAAACACGAGTCATAATAAACGGTGCAGCATATAAATTCGTTAACGTGCTACAAGTTTAATCATAGAGTCACGTACAAAGCATTTTTTCGCAATGCAACCATAATGTTGAAGGTTGAGGCTTGTGGTTTTCCAACCACTTCAACACCCTCTTGCGCCATGCACAACCCTTTCTGGGAGTTGTACGACAGAGAGCAAAATTGAAGCCAATCCTCTTCAGAAAGGGTTGAGCGACACTTTATCGTCACCAAGCCTCGCTGCGGTGTTCCAATCTCGACGACAACAGTACCAAGTTCGTGATCGTGCGATCGGTTCACTTCCCTTCTCCCTTGCTTTGTCGATCCGGTTCCACTCTTCTTCCCCCTCCTGACTGCCCCGATAGAAAAATAAGGGGCAAAACATAGTGATAAACATATTTTACACCGCCGCATTCAATGCTTTCTTTGAACAAAATGGAATGGCGCCGCACGTTCAGCGAAAGTGAACTAATCACTGGCGACTTCCCCTCACGCTGTTCATTGTCACGGCGGAGATGAAGGCGATGACCAAGTAGGATAAAATTGAGGTGGCTCATTTTCTCAAAAACTTATGGAAGGCAAGCTAGTATTTTTCCTAATTTTTCTGGGGCGTTTCCCAAAGGTGTGTACCTGTAATTTTCCACTTCGTTTCAGACAAGCTAAACAAACAAACGCTGGGTGAAGCGAATGCGAAAGTACTTGCATTTGGGGATGGTGCAGAGTGAGCTCCAGAATGTTGCACGTCTAGTGTGAATGTGTGGCTGAAGTCACAGTAAATGGCGGAAATGGGTGGAAATTCCTAGGAGGAAATTGAAAACCTGTGATAACGATTATGGCACAGGAAAGTGATAGTGAAAAGCCGTTTTTGAAGAAAGCGAATGAAATCGAAAAGTCAATACTTTCATTTGCAGGAACGAGTTAAACGTTAAATATTTTTTAAAATCTATTTGCTTTGATTATAAACACAATAGAGAATTGATCAATATAAAATTTAGTTAAGCAATGAGCTATTATCGATTTGCAAAAAAAAACCATACGCAATTTTTCTCCTTTATGTAACACACACTATGAGGTAAAAATTAAGCCATTTCTCCAATTGATTCCGATTGAGACACACCACACACGGACGAGTCGCGCCATGTAGCTGCACTCATTGTTTAATGTAGTTCGAAAGGAAATTGGATCACTTTTCCCAGGCACAAAACATGGAGCACCACCTTGTTTGCATGTTGTCGAGTTTTTTTAAGCTAGACTAAAAGAAAAATTACAACAACGCGCCCGAACGCATTTTTCATCCGTACTCCCTTCCTCCTTCTCTTCGCAAGAATCTGAGCTGCGAATCGGGAAAGGCACCACAATAAATTTCGCGATCACGGGAAGGTGTCCGTTATTATTTTTGCTTTGCTTTTCTTTTTCTATGCTGGTGTTTCTAGTTCGAATTCACACGCTGCCAATAGTGTTTTGGTGTGTGCTGCGCGCCGTCACCTTTCCTTTGGCGTAATGTATTGTACAACAACATTGTTCAGCAATTTATTTCACGCTTTGGAAACGAAAGAAAAAACCCAAACCCTACGCGTGCGGGTGGCTGAACACACTACCGAGCGTACGATCGCAAACGAACCACTTTCAAACGATCGACTGAGGGAAAGAGATGTAGTCAAAGAAGAAAACACAACTACCGAATGCAAATCAAACTGACCATTGTGCTAAGCTTCATCCATTACACACGAAGGCGAGGGTTTGAGAGGAATGTTGGATTGTTTTTGTTTCTCTTCTCAGCCGCCTCTGATGCAGGCAGCAACGCAAACTATGCAGATCATAGGAATTGCTTGGAGGAATTATTTAAGAGAAAAAAAGTGTTTAAAAAAAACATTGTTCACTCTTATAAGGGCTAAACTAGCTTCTCATGGAACAAAAACCATGCGATCCAATATCGAGGGACGCGGCGTAAAGGAATTTATGGGAAAAGTTCATCGCCAAACGAGCTACCAAGCTTTGACGCCTACGCATTTCCGTGTGATTTTTTTTTCACCCTTTTGCATGCATCCCTACAGACAACGCAGCAGCTTAGCTTGTGAAAGGAAAGTGATCGTATCGATCACAACAACATAGCATAGTATTATGTGCTTGCACGATGACATCGAGAGACTTCTGGTACGAAACGACTTAATATTTTTTCTAACAAATCTCAACACGCAAACCATTTCTGCTAGAGGTAGGCAGAGCAGGCCGACAATGTTGTCAACCTCTCCTGTACAAATTCTGTTGCTTCTAGCAAGCTGCATGGTAATTGCCTACACTGCGTGAAACATTAATTCAGCTGAAATGGCTAATCACGATTATGCCATGCCGAAAGGGGGGTTTCCCTGCCTTTCAAATGTCACTACAAGATGCTGATGCTAAACGCACCGACGATTTATTATATACGCGTGCAAATCCCCGAAGAAGACGAGAAGCACGGAAGAAGTTGTCTCTTCCCACAGGAACATATTAATTGAATGGTTATCGAATATGATTATGTTTGCCTCTTTACCTGCATGCATGGCTCAACAAAAAAAAAAAAAAAAAAAAAAAAAAAAACATAAAATGTCACCACTGTGCGCACGTTTCCATAAATTTAATTTCGTCCCGCAAACTGCGCATAACTTAACGCAAACGCGCAATTG